>QFEL01000471.1:0-10700 GCA_003316195.1 Neoboletus brunneissimus | reverse complement strand
AGATCTCAGTGATGCCAGATCCGCCTCGAGTCTGACGGGCAAAAGGCGAGTGTCAGACGCGGAAGAAGAACAGCGACGTCTTAGAAAGAAGAAGAAACCTATCGTGCTCATGAGTCCTAAGAAACGAGTGGTGGAAGCGGTGAGAAACAGGGGCAATGCAGAGGCTGGGCCTTCTACGCGGATCAGTCTGAAAGTGAAAGGCAAGGAGGAGATTGGGGTGCGACAGAAAGGTCAGGAAGCATCCAAGGTGCATCATCCCGAGAACTGCGAAAGAGAAACGTGAGGATGCTGAGGTGCTGAACTTATGTCAGGATTGTGATTCATGCGAATCTCATGGTTTACCATGCATATGGCCCACTGCCAACACGAGCTCCCGAAGTGAGAAACGTGCGTGCACGAGGTGTGCCTCGCAGAAAATCAGATGTGCGATCGGCGGTGAGTGATTGCTAGAATTTTCATTTTCCGCTCGTTGGTTGAAGAAATGATCAGGCGAGTTCATTCGGCCTCCGCGAGGCAAGGCAGCTAGGACGCGACAGTCGATGGCACAGGGCGGGGTGGATGAGGAACTGACGCAGCTTTCCATCCAGTTGAGCGACCGTATCATGGAGCTGCAGAAGAATCAGGAAGCCAACGAAGAAGACCAGCGCCGGCTGGTGAGCAGGGTGGCAATTCTGGAGCTTCAGGTCTCGCGGCTGAAGGGGAGCACCAGACGTTGAAACGTTGAAACGATCACATAGTTACATCCACATGTTTTCATATTCCATCAATACACGCGACAGTTGTTCTTGTATTTTTATTTTTTTTCACGTCGGAACTGGTACTTGCGAGTGTTCCGAAGGTCCGGAAAGATATGAAGGGTATCGTGGGCAGAGTCACAAACATGGAACCTGATGTCAGATGGCCGAAGAGATGAAAAAATATATATTATTGTATCTCCAGGTTGGATGCAATTAAATTATTGTATTCCTTTTCATTTTGGTTGTTCATGTGGAACGGGTTCATCCGAGTGTTCCGGGTGTTCCGAAGGCTCAGACTCCACATGGCTCATACTACCAGTCCATGCGTTAACCGGAAGATACAACGGATGTCTCTTGATGGGTACAGGATGCTACGGGTCCACACTCCAGTGATCACAGAGAGGTTTCCAGCTCCAGCGTGCCTGTACATACTTTCTTGCCATGTCCAAAGAGCTGCGAGGGATCGTAATTCCGATGCCTTGAGAGATACATTCACCTTGGCGCAAGGTAGAAGCTCGAGGGGCCACGGTGCCATGCAAGTGGTCGCCTCTGAACCACCTGGTCGAGCCGAGTATGAAGGTAAAGGAAATAAGTATGAAAGGACCACTGCTCACCATGCACAATTCTTCATGGTCGGCAATAGCTTTCCCCAGTGGGAAAAGCAAAAGTTGAACTCGTCTGGCAAACAACCATGTTTGAATAACTGATACGACACGGTCCAAGTGCCATCCCGGTCGACGTGTTGTGGTGCGATGTAGTTCCAGCAATGGTACGCGGTGATTCCATAGCTGCCCAGTACGGTTGCCTCGGATGCGAGGTCCTTCATATGCTTGACCACCGATGGAGCGTGTGGCTCCAGGCCGGCAAGGATACATTCGACGTCCTATCAGATGGTGGTGAGATGTTGAAGCCTATGCATAGACAAGAATTCCGGGAGGAGACAGACCAAAGCGTAAGCGAAAAGGGTCTCGATATCCTCCTGACATAGGACTGTGCTCGAAGGATAGGGTGCATAACCGTCGCCAGGTCGTCCTCCGGGAGGCTTCCGGGACCCGATGGGGCGCATCTCACCATACTCCCAGTCAGAGAAGACTTTACCCCTCTTCAACTTTGCGGTCAATCTCTTGATCTTGGCTTGGTTTTCTGCAAGTCGCTGCATCTGCTCGTCACTGAGGAGGTTGAAAACCACGCCGCCCACCTACGTGTGTGAGAACGCGGTCGGTTTATTTGGAGACGAGTGTGGATACCGACCTCTTCTTTCGTACGGTCATCGATCAAGTGGAAGACTAACTGGCCACAATAATCGTATATGTTCTGATCGAATTGGATGTGATCGAGGCCGAGAATGTTCAATGGGACACATTTTTCTGCCATCGGATCTGATTGTTTTCTCTGTGAGGATGTGAGAAACACGCAGGCATGAGTTCAAGCTGGAGGGATCGTCATACCAGTGGGTTTATGACGTCTTGGTCTTCAGGAAGGATGAGCTTTTTCTGTAGGATATCCTTCAAACAGCTCTCGCGTACTGCATGGTACTGGACGCATTTCTGGGAATCGTGCAGGTGTGCACAAGCTTGACATTGTGGGTCGGAAGGATTCTCTTCCGGGTTGCGGTTGCGGTTGCGGTTTTGGTGTGCTCGGCTCTTCCAAGCCTTGCGGTCTTTCCTTAACTTTGCGCTCAAGGACAAAATCTGCTTCATTTCTTGCGATATGTTCCAATTCTTCCAAGAGTCTTCGGTGAGTCTGCATATGAGACGAAAGGTCGTTTTGATGTCTCTAGCCTCGAACTTCAGGAAAGGTGAGCATTCGAGCGAGGGTTAGAAGATGGGACGCTTTCCTTGAGCTCCTGGGTCTCTGTGACGGCAAATATGAGCCAGTCGAAACATGCGGCCATGAAGTTCTGTTCTGAGGAAAGGAAAAATATCGACTGAGGCTTGATGGCCATCGGGATCAATTTACGTTGCGATATGAGGGTTAGCAACGGTTGTGGGGCGATGGTGGATCCTCCAGCGGTGATTCTAGCATCCGCCAGCTGTTTCATTTCGTTCAAAATGTCATCAGAGGGCTTTAGATCGAAACCCTTGGTTAATTTAGCGAGACAAAGCAAAAGAGCTTCCCTCCACTGGTATTTTCGGAAGCTGCCCTGCATAAATTCTTCATCGGCGAACTGTAACCACCTCTTTCCGATGACAAGTATGAGTCTTGGAAGGCCTGAGCTCTAAACAGGCATGAGTATCAGTGCCTATGATGCATAGAAAATCGAAAAGAAGGATGGATGGGACTGAGACTGACATGCAAGCATGGTTCGAATTCATCACAGGATCTCTTCCTTTTTCCTACTTGTCTCATCTCACGGAGGACCTGAATCGCACGCTTTTCCGTTTTCTGGAAGAAGGAAAATGTTAGAGAAAGATGAAGAGAATGGTATGTGAGATCACTGATAACCATGAATGATGGCTCACCTCACAGGGATCCTGAAAAAAGGTCTCCAAAGATAGTTTCCATTCCGAGATGGTTGCATGCGGATCTTCGACGGCGGTGGAATACCATTGGGCGCCATTGCGTGCACTGAGATGCATCCCTTCCGGTTGGGGTTCCGGTTGAAGCTCCAGTTCGGGCTCGAATTCTTCAGCGGTGGTGAACTGGCTTTCCCTCGCGGAGTGCTGTCAGAGAAGCACATTAATTTATTTGGACTGGAATCAAGCAAGAAATAATGCCCTTACCATGAGTCTGTTTGGTCTTCCTGCCTCACATATGTCCCCCTCCTCCGGTATGACGTTTTTCAATTCCAGCCAGAGGTTCTGGCATATGATCAAGGATCTCTCATCCTTGGTAATATTTCTACAATCGATGCCGACCTCGCTGAAATACTGTGAGGCCAAGTTGATCTGTATTTCTGATCAGCAACCCAGGTTTCCGATCATAAACATAATCCAATCTCTTACCGCACGAGTGTCATCATCAAACAGACGACAGACTTTCTCTTCCCATCGCTCTATTTCCTCTTGGTTGTCGCATGGAAAAAGCACACGCTCCATGGTAGCAGAGTACCAATCCGAGAAACAACAGGAATCAAAGTTCTTGAGTGCAGACATTTTGCAGCGGGATATCTGAGACTCGTGGAGGATGTAAGATTTATCGGGTGTTCCGTATGTTTTCCACGCCATCCCCGAGTGCACGTAAATTTGTCAACTCCGCAACTGACAATAACGTCGTTATGGCTCGGAAGCAGCCAGGGTCGGCAGGGGCCCTGCGCGCACCAGGCTTGTACGTGATCTGTATATAATTACCCACCTTATACGAGCACATTCATTTTCATCGAAATGTCGATTGATCGCTTTCTGCATTCCACTAAGACGAAATATGGGAGACTACGCGAGGAGTTCCGGTGATCTCGGAACGCCGCGATGTCTTGGGGCAAAAGGTTAGTGCCAGCGCCCAGTAGCACTTTTTAAATTATTTAATATACTTTCAAATTATGATTCTTCCCTAAGAGTCGTTGAGGTATGAGTGTGCCTTGTCCACACACCATGCAGATCCTTCGGTCCACTCCCAAATACCTCAGTCGTTCTAGCCCATATTAGGCAGCAGGTGAGGCGATTTAACTATCATAAAATACTTAATCCTGAAATATCAACGCATCGTAGCTGCGGTTTACTCCGACACTATTAGGTATCGTCAGTTGCAATTACTTCCGGACTTCCGGTTTCTACAGCATATTTTCCGCTTCCTTGCATATTGCGATGTATATGGTGACTCTTTTCCCACATTAAAAGATATAAAACAGAATATGAATATCGACCGGAGCTATTTTGAATTACTTTGAATTATGTTGGTTGATGCAACCGTTTCTAACGGTGATTGGGCAGTAGTTTCCAAAAGCTGCAGTACATCAGTTACAGATAGGAGAGTATCAAAATTTAAGAAAATCACCTGAGCCGCTGCCTAAAATTGGTGGAAACGAGCGAGGCACTTGCAACTAAAGGAAAGGTATATATACTATGGGTGAAGGTATATTCATATTACCTCACCTGTAATGTGTGGTAACGGAGGCAGAAGAATAATATACAACGAATTTCATGATTATAAAATAAATAAGTGCACCTAAAACAAGAAGAAAGGTACAAGGCCAGAATGGTACAACGTGGGTAAGACCTAGGTCCTTCCGGTCCTTCCGACCTTCGGAATAGCACGGGAAAACATCGGAAGCATCTCCGGAACACTCTGGCGACACTAGTGGAAATAGAGCTTGCAGGTTGCCCTGGTGGTTCCAGTAGTGGAAATTGGAAGCTATGGTTTTTTTTTGACACATGATGAACTATTGGTTTCCATCGAAATATTACACACGGAACTGCTGTAACCAGGTGCAAATCGTTTCCATGTCTTTCCCAGCTTGGTTCTCATCCAATGAAAGTTCCTTCTCCATATATACCATAAACTCCGAATGGCAATCATCACGATATAAGGCAATTTTGACCTCCTCACACATTTCATGGAGCAAATTCCTAAGCTATCCGCCTCAGTATTAGCAGTAGCTCATTCTCTGCATGAAAAAGAATACATACCTCGTCATATCCATCGACAGTGTCTCTGTCGAGCATGCAAATTTGGTCAAATCTGGATAAGAACTGGAAAATGTCCTGTGGGTGAAATAACATGGGAAGAAAGCAAGTGAGGTGAGCAAGGGGTTGACTATGAGTATGACTATGGGCCATATTCTTACTGGTTTTGGCACATTTAGCATGTTTGATAATGAACTCAGGCATGCTAGAATTCTTTCCCAATCGAGCTCTCCGTCATCCATGGATGGAGGATCAGGGGGTTGATGGGAAAGACATTTGAGGACAAAGATGGTCTGTGAGAGAATTTTGGAATGATTTTTCAGGGAGATCGGAATACATACATTGTTTTCCATCTCTGTGTCCATGCTTTGATCGTTGGAAGTTGGTGATATTGGATTCGGATTCGGATGTATCAGAGAATTCTGGCAGGAACTGGGGGAACTGGGGGAACTGGAATGGAAAGAATCTGAGGATATGTTAGAAAAGAGAGCAGGAATATGGAATATGAAGATTATGTGAAATAATGATATTACCCTCTTCCTCTTCCATGTGTTTCCACAACTGGCTTGAAGCAGCTGCTTGTATGGCCTTCCAGTCTTCCTTGAGCTGGTGTTCAAACTTTTGAAAGCGATTGGCCTTGTAATAACCATGATCCTTCTGTGTTTCCCACCAAGCCATCCAGTCTAAGAAATAGTGAAATGAGCATGTAGTCAGGCAAATGACTCTGCTTGACAGAAGAAAGAAAATACTTCACCCAGTGCAAACAAGTCCATGGAATATGGTGCTATTCCATTATGTTCCATCAAGTTGATGTACTCCCTCCTTCCAGCCTCATCATGACAACAGAGCATGAACTCTCTATGGAGCCAGCATGCCAGAGCCATGGGCCTTTGGTTTTCTTCAAATGCAGTCAGGGTGTTTTCAAGCAAGTTGTTGAGATATGTCCAGAGGGAAATCCAATAAACATGGTCTTTTTTCTTTTCCTTTTTTGATGTCTGAGTTATTTCATCATTGATCCACAATAGAAGTTTGATGAATGGATGAAATGGTCTAGGAAAGGTGTACGACCTCTCTGACACATGACAGGTCACCAGATGCTTGTTCCAAGAGACACCATATATCTCCGGGGCATCTGAAAGAGCTGTTTCGTGGGGGAATGGGATATCATGCTGAGTGTCCATGTTGTGCGTTGGTGGTGTGCTAGCTTGTTCCAGGCGCAACCCTTCAAAGCTTCAGATATAAATATCAACAAACAGACCATACGGATGATACCGGCAATGAATGAGGACATACATGTGCAAGGGCGGGGGGAAGGCAATGGTGGGAAAAACATGAATTGAATCCCATACACCTCTGGGTAATCCTAGGGCTGTAGTGAGCTATTAGGGTGGGTGGGAAGCAATGCCTCTCAGGCTAACCTATGGAAGCCTAGTATGCAACGTAGGGAAGATTATTGCAAGGAATTCAACTGAGGGTGCGGTGGGACGCACAAATGAAAACGTATAGCTCTCAAAATATTTGGCATGGGTGGGCATCATTGTGCAGAAGAAAAAGAGGATGGGTCACCTCGTCAAAACCGGAAGTCCGGAAGGAGGTGGAACTGGTGGTACCAGGGCATGCCAGAGCTTCCATACGTTATATTTCGGGGGTGAGTAGTAAATAATAGTAGAATAACATCAGCTGATGCATGAAATGGGAGAGAACAACCGAGGTGTTTGGAACTGAAGTGAAGGGTATACGTAGTGTGTGGACAAGACACTCATACCCGAACGACCATTAGTGAAAAAGGAAGAGAGAAAGTATATAAATTAATGTGAAAAGGGTTATCGAGGTATAGCATCATTCCATGACATGACGGCCTTCCGGGGTAACCGAAATGCCTTCCGGAGTCGGTGGTATCTAGTTACGGACGTCATGCTTAGCATCATCCGAAGCTCTGTGATTATTATAATGCCTCCCTATATAAAAAAATCACATATGATGAGGATCCGTCTGTTAAGATTCGTCTGGAACTCCTATCTTTTTCCTCCATTCCGTGTCTTTGCCCAGTTTCTTACTTGTTCCGGTCGGTACCTATGCATCTTGCAGTATTCTTCCCACCAATCTCTATCGGTGCTTCACGGCATCCTTATAACTCTAAATCTTAGCTGATGGACATGGTTCTTCTTTTGATCCTCTCCTCTACCCAGGGCAGCTTATCTTTCATTCCCTGACTTCTTATGGGGCGTATACCTTCTGGTTTACTTTCTCCTTGCCCTAGCTGTCATGGCTTCGCTCGGACACCATACGCGCACCGTTCCCCTTCACCCCATATTTGCCTTGGTCTGTCTTTTTTCATTATTCCACATTATTTAAACTGCTAGCTAGCATGGATGTACCCTAGCTTAGCTTCCCGAATCTTATCCTTAGAAGCTCACCCTCGCGACACTCTTCGCCTGTCACTGGAATGGCTAGAGCCAGCAACCCTGTGACCACTCTCGATCTTATTTACTCCCTTTCCTTCAAAATAATTCTTCAGACCTGAGTCGATGAGCCAAAGACCTTCGATCTTCGCCTTCCCCTGCATATCTGGCTTCCGCGCCTTCCAGCCCTTCCGAGTCCTTCGGGACTCCCGATCCTTCCCGATTCCTTTGGGACTTCCGGCCTAGTCTCGCCCACTCCCCTTTTTCTCATACGAGCTTCCCCCTCTTTTATAGTATAAGGTAGCCCTCCCCGGCAATGGTCAAGTCTAAATGTAACAGCGTCCCTTGGCAGGACCAGCCCTATCCACAATAAGCCGAGCCTGGGAATTTGCCTGTGGCGGCTTAGATGCTTCAGGCTCCGCCTGAAAAAAATTAAGTTGTGTGCACTGGAGTCAATTTTCTTTTCAATAAACACCATGTCACTGGTAGTAATGAAGATCAAAATGGTCTGACATTGAGATGCCTACCCAGGAGGCCATGCATCAATGATATGTTCAGTCACATTTTCTTCTTCTGTGCTGATCTCTTTGACCCAACCACCAATGGCATCTGTCAAGGTGGGGTCTGAGGCATCTGCTTCAGACTGGGTTTGAAGAAAAGCATGGTTTGTGTTCTATCATGTAATGCCTAAGATATCCATCTAAGGTATGCAAAGTGGCATCTGTCACTGAGTGCATGATAAACTTCCAGACTTATTGCCATTGGTGATATTGAAGACCAAGATGATTGAACATGGAGACACCTACCCAGGAGGCCATGTGTCTGTGATGTGTTTCAACATCTTTGCTTCTAAATAGATCCAAGACTCACCATCACTGATGGCATTGAAGCCAAAGGTGATCTGACATGGAGATGCCTATCCAGGTGGCCATGCATCTCTGATATGTTTGATTGCTTTTGCTTCACATGTCCCAGTTTCTCTAGCTAAACCATCAATGGCATCTGTCAAGATGGGGTCTGAGGCATCTGCTTCAGACTAGGCAGAGAAAAGTGATGCCTGTTTTCCATCATGCCATGTCTATGATATTCATCTAAGATATAAGGCTTTGAATCTTGGATCTTTATTTTTTCTCTCTCCTTTATCTTATTTCTTACTTTCTACTCATCTTCTGTGACCTACAAGACAAGTATGTCATAGTTGGCAGGAAGATGACCATGGAAGTTTGGAATGACTTGGCAGGAGTATTGATTCTGGGCTCTGGAGTTCACACTCTGACATGTATGTGATGACCAGATCATGTTCCTGGACCTTTACTACTCTGGAATTGATTCCAGAGTGGACTATACTTCATCAAATATGACTAGCATTTTCTCTTCACACTGCTTCATTACTGCATGTAATTTTCAACAGTTTCAACCTATTCTGACTCAAGGGCCTTCAGATTTCACAATTGGACTCACTGTTTCCAGCATGACCATCATTCCAGTGCTAGTGCTGGATGCTGCAGAGCTAGTAGTACCTGAGGAAATCAGAGCTATGATACCTTGGCTTTTAGGACTAAGTAGTAATTAAGAGTGAACTCACCTTGGCTGCTGCTAACATGGGCAGGAATGACTGAGATGCTTAGGAGTAAAGTGAAGGGTCTAAATAGTGCATGGATAAGGCACACTGCTACCTTGATAAATGTTGAATAAGCAGAAATGAAAGTATAGTAATCACCTACTAAGAGACAGCATTATACCATCAAACAGGATGGTGCTTGGAAGTAACTGGAATCTCTTAATAAGGGTCAGAGTGAAAGTACTGGGTAACTGCAATTCCAATGCTTCCAAACACCATAGCAGAATATCGCAAGTAGATTCAGAATGAAGCTCCGTATTCAGAAATACGGAAGCCGCGGGAACCACGAATAGCGTGGGTATATCCACCTAGGGTAGCCCACCTAGCCCGATATCCGAACAACCGGAGTCATTTCGGATTCTCCGGCGTTCGTCACAACCAGAACACCCTCTGTGGTCGAAGGTATTCCGTCACATAACCTCTACTTTTCACACCCATTATAATCCTTTCATAATTTTATTTCAGGCCCATTTCCACATTACTGGTGACTTGATACAACTGTATCTCCACCCACAGTATATATACATTCCGTTTCATACAGGTACTTTGGTTGTTTTCGCCTGTCTTAGGCAGCAGCTGAGGTGAGTTCTTTGCACTTGAAATCATCTCACTTGTGACTGACGTATGATAGCCTTGGGTACCTCCTCCCCTATCATATATTCTCCTAGGAACATATAAAGTTGGCGCTGTCAAGTCTTATTTCCAGTTTTGGTCTCATCCCTTCTTGGAAAACCAATGTTACAAACCGTTTTTCACAGTCATGCCCATTAACAAGTGTTCAGATTTCACAACAGAAGACCCTCACACACAGTCCATGTTGTCAGTTGTCCTGAATGCGAAAGGGATTGTTATCATATGTGGCAAGCATCCGATCCTGACTTAGTAAAGCTGGGCTTAGGCAGTATCTAACTTGACAGCGCGGCTTGTACAGGGGCAGGGATTTCTGTGGCAGCTGGAATACCTGACTTCAGAAGCAAACAAAAGATTCCAGGCATACCAGAACTCGCACGAAGAAAGTTGAAGGACATGTTTCATCTTTCCATGATCACGGTGAGTGTGATGGCTTCCAGCCCCTATCGAACCTTACCTTCCACCTTTTTTAATGCAGGACAAGAATCTGAGACCAACATTTGCCTGTTTCTCTGCCAGCCTAGCACGAAAGACGGAAGACAGCCAGCCTACCACGTTTCACAAGCTTCTTAAAACCCTGCACGATCGTGGGACCTTGGTCTGAGTGTATACACAGAACATCGATGGCCTAGAACTAAAAGCAGGGGTTCCAACATATCATCGGGCACGCCCTCACACTTGAAATGATCTCCCATCCTCCATATGTGTCCCCCTACACGGAAGTCTTTGCTATCTTTACTGCCAGTCT
>QFEL01000469.1:131-31598 GCA_003316195.1 Neoboletus brunneissimus | reverse complement strand
CCGTGAGCCCGACAGAGAAGGATTCGCAAACCGACCGTCCAGCAGAGTAACAGGTATCCACTCTATCTCCGATGGAACTCGTGTAGGCGACAGTTCACGCATGATCGTCACCTGGGCCTCGGTCCACCGTAAAATATCTCACCGTTTACAAACTGTAGAAACTTTGACGCTTCATTACCTATCCGTTCTTCGCATTGTATCTAGACAGAGTTGATCGGCCCGCTGTGAGAGTACGCAAGATGGCAATTTCGAATTACAGACAAGATACAGCACAGGTGATTGATGATAGAAGAACACCGTTGAGATGATCTGAACAAGAAGAGTCCATGCGGAAAGCGTCACGCAAGAAAACAATTAATAATGCAAGATGAGTTGGCCCGCCAAGCTGTGTAGAGATAACGCGCACGCCGTACATCGTCTTGGCGGGCTCTCGGACCTAGGCCGATAGATCGAGCTTGAAGAGGCAATAGAGCAGCGTCGCGCTCTTACACACCGGACACTCTGACTTTGCAACGATGGCCTGCGTGATGCACCTACACAACGAAAACCAAACCCTCGGTTCGCAAAAAAAAAAAAAACCATCACGACACGCACACACCTTTTACAAAACAAATGGCCACAGATCGTCGCAGTCATGTCCTCGCACGGGTCCAAACGACAAATTCGGCAATGCAAGCGGTGCGTCACGTTACTCCCACTCGCGTTCGCGCCGTCCGAAGTCGGCACGCGTTCCTTGACGCGCATAGGTACAGGCTCTACCATTTCCAGAGATTCAAGGGACGACGATGATGAAAGTCGTAGGGGGGTACGACCCGACGAAGGGGAACCGGCGCTGGTGGCAACCAGTACCGCGCGGTTTTCACGGATATAGTCGGGTATTCCATCGGCCGAAACATACACTACCGACTGACTGGATGAGGTCGGAGAGCTCTGCGTGCTGTCAGCGTGTCAGTCGGTTGGTCTATATAGCGACGACGAGAAAAAAAGGGGGGACGTGACCTTGTATCAGAGAACGGTTCTGCCGAAACGGAGGACGCGGGAGACAGTGGTCGGGTATCGTTATTGATGGCAATATTGGTCGTTTGGGGTAACCGACTTGCATCGCTGCCATGTTCCGAGGGTGTTGGCGAGGGAGATTCATATTGGCGTGGGTCCACATCCGGGGGTTCCTCCCCGTTGGTGACACGCGGATTCACGGCTGCCTCATTTAATTGTCCGATCTGGGATGGCGTGGGTGACTGAGGCGAGAAGAAAAGGGACGATTCCGTCCGTGATGGGCTATTATGAGACTCGTCACCATGTCCACCAAGCGAACTTACGACTTCCGAAACAGATGGCGGTGGTATGCAATCGGCCTCGTCCAATGGTTCTCGTGCGGCTTCCTCCCGGTCTGCTCCGGGGGGTTGCTTTTCTGTTAGAGGAGAATCCCCATCGGGACTCGCCTAGTTTTACAAAACCAGGTTAGCACAACGCCAAGCTCCTTATGATCTGGCACTGACGTTTACGTTGCTGCCTTCCCTGTCGTCTTCCATCTCCGCACTTGGGGCATGCACGTGCCTGACGTGCTGTGGGGTTGTAAGAAACGTGTATATCATAATGACACGGCGATCACACCAACCTCATCCATATCGGCCTGCTTTCTTTTGCCTAGTCCGCAAAATGCGCACGATGGATGCGCGGAAGAGTCCGCATAATGCAACTCGAGGCTGTCCGTGTCGACAACAATCCCATCGCAATCCCAACAGACCACAACAGGGTGGTCTGACTCCACATGCTGGCAATAGATTCCACGTCAGTGAATGGCAGCGCTCATCGATGAAAATGGTCATGAGACTAAGGGTCCTTACCGCGCAGAGGGCAAGATCGTCAGCAAAGGGCTTGCCACACTTGATACATGTCGGATGACTGAGCAGATGATCCTGCAGCATCTCATCCGAGCAGCACCGAGTCACACAGAACTGACATGAGAAGGACTGAAGACCTTCCATGTGTTCCTGAAGTAACAGTGCGTCATCGAATTGAGTGTAGCATACGAGGCAATGAGGTCGGAGCATAGCTGCACGGAAGGCGCAAACGTGATCCCGAAGAGCGTCTTCGGTTTCAAAGACTCCAAGGCAGTGTGTACACTCGGGAATAACGCTACGGGGATCCATGGAATCATCCTGATGTCCATCATCAGTGGAGACGACATTCCCCGTATCATCTGGCACGGGTCTGTCCGTGTTTGATGACTCGCAAGACATTCGTCGACATATGGAGCACGCGCAGAGTTCGAGCGAATGTACACAGGGCTGAGGCTGCTCGTCAGTAGCCCCCCCGCCGGGTGCATCTGTGGAAGGAATTCTGCTTGTCGACTGAGGCATTTCTCCTTCATCCATTGCCGAATCTGACGAATGAGAAGGAGAAGTGGGTGACTCTGACCCTTCATCTGTGCCTTGGGTGACAGCAGATGTCGATGACGCGTCATCAACACTTGTCGTCGACTTTGAAGCGTTTGAGTATGCGACACTATTGGTGGGATTGTGGCTGCAGGACTTCTCGTGTGTACTCTTGGAGTCTTTGGTAAAGAACAGTATCCTACAGTAACCGCACTTGATGTGTGGCGCAATCTGCTCGTGCAGCCGGAGCGCTTCCTCCCGGGTGAAGCTATTACCGCACAGCTTGCACTCAAAGTAGTGCTTAGCATGTTCGTGCTGGTCCTGTGCATCCTTTGAGGGAAACTTGTGATCGCAAAAGCGACACTTGAAAATGGGTCGATGTTTGGTCCTTTGATGGTCTAAACGGCCGGCATCCGTGGTGAATGTCAGAGCACAGCATCCACACTTGAAGGCAGGGTGCTCCTTTCTAGTGTGTTTCTTGAGGGCGGCTTTGGAGGGCAGCTTCTTGTTACACTTTCCACAACCATAGGTAGTAACAGTACTAGCAGCAACGGTAGCCACACGCAGTGGCATACGGTGACTACCAGATGCCATATGCTGGTGAAGGGGTCGTCAGGTGGGCACCACAGGCGATTTCGGAAAGAAAGTACTGACCATTCGGATGGCGTTGTCGTCATTGAATAAACGACCAGGACACTGGGAACAGAAAGGCATTACTTTCAACGCGGCCGGGGGCAACAGTGGGATAGAGTGTGGTACAGCACAAGCTTGATCCCTTTCGCACGGTTCGAGCCACGCTAACTTCCACATCTCCGCGCCCCAGAGAGAACACGATCGCCGGCTCCAAGTTGTGTCTTTCTGCCATCCCATTCCCTCCGCTGTGCGCAAGATCGACATCTCTGGCGACCCACGCTACAAATCGGTTAGCAGTTTGTAATGCCACAACAAAGGACTCCAAAGTACCACCGTTAACGTGTACACGGACGGGAACGCGATCTCCGTTTCACTCTCTATCCAATACGATACCAAATACACGATATCAGGGAGCGTGTACCGTAGCATGGTGAAATGGAGGTGCATGTTCTTCCAGATATCCCTTCACTGCCCTTGCATAGTACACTCACCGACGATGTATCATGCGCGTCAAAGTTGCGTTCAGAAGGATCGAGATCGGATGTTGTGCAAGCCCGAGCTTGATGCCAATTCCAGCTGAAGAACTTGGTCCCGAGTGTGGCGGCGGCCAGCCGACCCTCAGGGATGATTTGGCGCGGGTTGAAACGAGCGCCACGACGAGTGAGGAAATGATGCTCACCGAGGTTGGCTTACCAGATTGGAGGGTATGGTAATGGCACAAAGTTTACTCTGTAAGAAAATCTGACAGTAGCACCAGCACATCCGGAACGAAGCAAGTAAGTTGACGTCAATTTTCTGCATTCATCCGCTTGGTCTTACCGTAAGGGCCCATCTGACATCCGCTGTAGAATGATGATCACTGCGTCCCAACGACCATATATGAATCTGACGTATATGGTGCCCCCTACGCGTTCGGGCCTCCCGGATAGCTTGGATCCAGGAACCGCATCCTTGGCCGTTTATCCCTTTGATAGCCACCCATATCGCAATCAGGAACATCACACTGCCCATAACCGCGCAAAACGTATCGGATTTCTGATGCTCTTCTGCGAATTAGGAGGATACTCGTGGGTTTGAATAGAGGACTGTGTCGTCGGACTCACCACATGGGATGTCTTGCAGATTGATCCCCACGTAGGACGAGATCTCGAATGCCATTTTATCCGGGCAGTTGGGGCGCATGACACGACCTCATGAGCATCTTGGAAGACCCCTGTTTTTATGCAACACAGGATACACCAGCCTTGTAGATCAAGGGGTTCAGGGCGAGGGTGATCAGGGCCGATGGATAACGTATAATTGTCGAGAAGACAACTGTCGGGCCATTGCGGTTGCATCATGATGACGATCCGAATTTAAATCTAGTTGCATACGTGCTTCGGGAGTCGCGATGTACTTACGTCCCATTGTGACGGAGAAAAAAGATAGATACTAGAAGGATCCCGCGCGATCGAGGGCAGCCCCAGCTGAGGTGTTCTGTGTTCTGTGCCAGTGTACTTGTACGGTAGTCCCGTACAGCAAGGACAACTGTCGGCCAAAAAAAACAGGCGCGGGCTGCGATACGAACGGCGCCAGAGGATATTCCTGGACCATCTTGTTGCAGAATGCCGCGCACCTATGGCCAGGAAGAATCTTGTAATGAAATGTTTATGAACTTTGTGATAATCGCGGGCCTCCGCTATCTTGAGGTTGGCCCAAGTCGTACTGCCGAGGTGGCCCGGGTGACTGCGATTCCTCCCAACTAACTGACGAAGACTGAGGGGGTCTGCAAGCCCCATCATCATCAGAAAATGTGGATGCAGTGTCGTCTTCGGTCATCGCGAGATCGCAACAGATGCAGAGAATTAGGTGAATTATCAGACCATCACTACCGCTCATACTGAGTAGTTGAGAACCGTGACAAAACGAGACCAAGCGAGTGTTAATGATACAACAGAATTCATATATTGGCATCAGTCAGATACATACATTAAAACCACATGATATCGTCACGCTTAGATGACAAGTAAAGTGGGACTCAGGGGACGAGTTATTATACCATGTTCAAGCCGACGTATCAATGCGGAACAGACAATACAGCAACGTCGGTGCCTCACAAACAGGACAACGTGCGTCTTTCATAACGGCCGTAGAAATGCACCTGCATCCAGTTCAGAACGCGCGGGTCAGGAGGAAACCATTCAAGACCACACGTACTCGTAACAGAACAAGTGACCACATGTAGTCGTCGTCGGTTCTTCGCAGTGATCTCTATAGCAGGACCTGCAGTGATATGACGGCGAAGGTGTCCCATTCGACCGTCTGTTGTATGCGTGGGGGGATACACGATTTGCCTGGCCATTGGTCCACTTTCTAGTCGGACGCCTGAGGGCCGAAAAACGCGGTAATTTACTGACGCCTGCATTGCAGATCATAAGGGATGTTGTACGCGTGAAGCGCAGAACAAAGGCATACCGTTCATCTTCAAGTTACCCGCACCTGGTCGAGGGAGTACAATCGGTGGATCAAGGGATGAATCGCTCGATGTGGAATGTCTGTCCCATCCAGAATCCGACATGATATTATCGACAAACCGCACCTCACGGCGGCGCCCTCGTTCACCTATAGCAAGTCCTGTGGAAGATAAAATGGGCGATGAAATACCGGGACTACGAGGTACTGGACGGGGCTGTTCTTGCGCCTGATGCGTGAGAGATAGATATGCCCGTGCTTCGCGAAGGTACTCTGGCGTCACGCTCGCGGAGACGCTGATGCCGGCCGACTCGGGAGAAATAGAACTGGGACATCCCGAGTTACTAGAATACAACATCAGTAAAACATCTAGCCTGTGACGTGAAGAAATCTGAACACAACCTTATGCTGCCGGTTAACTGTGTCGAGCTTGGAACCAGCAAGCTCAACTGCGGGATGGTATAGTCAGACGTTGCGGTCTGACTTACGGAAAATGTGCCGCCTATCCCCTTGGATGCAGACACAGAACGGGAATGAGGCGATGATCTTCCAGAACCCGTGTCACTTGTCATCGTCCAACCCGATGAGGACGACGGGGATGCGGCACCCGAATCGGGTAATCTAACGACGGGGGAAATCAATGGAGGGGAACGCGTAAATGAACTACTACAATTGCTATCCACGTCATCGTGTTCCCCCACAGTCACTGCGATGCCGCTAACCCCTTGAGACAGCGGAAACAGCGGAGGGGGTTCAGGCCGTGGGCTGAAGGGGCTATCGGAGTCGACTGATTGGATTGTCGGCACGCTGGATATGAGAGGTGTCCCAACTGCTGGAAGCGTCGACAAAGGAGAGTGGTCAAACTCGGGAGATGCCTTGAGATCTTCGCCAGCGTCCAGAGAAAGTGATTGGAGGGTCGTGTTCCACGGCTGTCCATCGGTAGGGGACTGTTGTTCAACAGAAAGGGTGGAACTGCGCGAATGCGACCCAAATGAGCAACCGGATTCAGCAGTTACCCTTTGAGATCTAGGGCTAGAGTAACCGCTCAGACTGGGGGGTAAGGGGATGAATGATGCATATGGGAGATTCGCACTACCCTCGAAGCCCCAAACAGGGTCGAAGGCTCGAGCACTTAATAATGGACTCGAGGGATCATCATGGGGTATCTTGTCCTCGCAGTCGGGCTCAGCAACCGAAACATCAGAATGTCCCTGGTTACCGAAGCACGGACGGTGGACGATGAAAAGATGCTAAAAAGTGGAAGTAGGGTTAGCACTAGGGTGTTGGTAGTAAGCTCTAGGTCTCACGTATTGGTACGCATCCGCGTCAGCAAACCTGATATTGCAATCTTGGCATTTCGGATGATTGAAAAAATGCTTGATATGATTTTGTAAGATATCCGGAGTATCAAAGTGCCACTGGCACAGATAACAATGACACTCCGGATGTGCAGAAGCGCCATGCTGCACGATTCAAGGTCAAGAGTGAACCAACGGTGAATCTTATCACTTACGTCCGTGTAATCAAACTGATCTCTGAATCCGATATCACATTTCTCGCACTTGGGATGTTTCGGCGAACTCAAGTAGTGGACAGCGAGTCCTTCCTGTTCGAAAAGTTCACCCTCACACACATGGCAAGCGATGCGTGGGTGAACTTCATCGAGGTGCTGCGAATCCTGATTAGTACTTTAATTCACACCTGAATCAAATGTGCCACTTACGACAGTATAAGTGTCGTCGTTCTCGAATCCAAGATGACACTTTTCACAGTAAGGGTGGACATTGCTCGGGGAGTCCTTGTAGTGTTCAAGGAGCTGATCCTCCTCGGCATAGGCCAAGCCGCATGAGTGGCATGCGTAAGGGGAGCGATGCTGCTCCAGGTGCTCCTCCAATTCTCTCATGTCCATATAGATGCCATCATGGCAAATGGGGCATGAGTGAACTGTGACGACATGGACGTCGAGCTCCGTTTGGGACAAACAAGTCTCGTAACAGACGTCGCACTGAAAGGCGGGGCGGCGTTTCGTGGGTGGATGGGCTTCTGCGTCAGGCTCCGCGGAAACTCGGAGAGAGCTCGGCTTTGGACTGGGCTGCGGAGAAGCAGCATGAACCAAGTCCATATGCTAATGGATCCAAGTGAACATCGGGAAACCCCTTAACTCCGAGTCCCGGGACTTACCACGAGTAATGCGTTATCATCCTCAAAGCCAAGGCAGCAAGCGACACAGACTGGATGGTTATTATCTGTGGCAGCGAAATGAAGCTTGCGCTCCTCCTCTGTCTGGTACCGCGTCCCGCACCTCTTGCATAGAATAGGATGGGAATGCTCGATCATGTGATCGGACAACGTCTGGATATCTCTCAAAATACCATCTCGGCATACGGCACACGAGTGTATGGTGTCAACGTGTTCTTCGAGGGCGACAGTTGAGGGACAGATAAAGTGGCAAATAACGCACTCCACCCCCTTTGGATGCTTTGCAGCCGTGTGGGCCTGCAAGCCGGCCTGACTCTTAAACGGTTTCTTGCAAAGATCGCAGATAACGAGCCCTTTTCCGGGAGAGTTGGAACAGACAATCTTGTTGCTTGCAGGCTGAGGGCTCGCTGGACGGATGACAGCCGGACTAGAGCTTCTCTGGGAAGCGAGGATGGCGTCAGAAGCAAACTCCGCCTGACCACTGCCCGGCTGAGTCTTTTGGTGCGCTTGCTTGAAGTGGTCATTCCACTCGAAGAGGGAGGAGGATAGGTAACTGCACTTTGAGCATGGGATCTTCCCATGGGAGGACTGATGCGTCTCCAACTCAGCAACGGAGTCGAAGTTTACTTGGCACTCGCTGCAGCGATGTATAACACGCTGCTCGACCACGTCCCATCCGTTGACCGCCGCATCGCCGTTCACGGCAGTTGAAGATGCAGAGACTTCGCGAGACTCTGATTGGTGAGCAGGTTCATCAGAGCTTGAGAATTTGGGGGAGGACACCGAGCGATGTGGGTAGTGTTGTTTAGCCTTCTGATGGCTAAGCAAACCGCCTGGAGTGGTGAACTTCCTGTTGCAGATGCAACATTGGGTAGCGGGGACGAGTTGAGAAGGATGTCCTACGGGGTAGAGAGGCACCTTCGAGTGTACCTCCGAGATATGCTAGAAAGCGGACAAAATGTCAGGCGATGGCGACCCCTGACGAGCAAGTAAACAAGTTACATTCGTCAATTCGCCAATTTCGACGAAAGAAAGTTGGTCGCCAGTCGGGCAAAGCAGGCAAAGGGGCATAGGTGGAAAGATCGTAGTGTTTGTGACGGCTATGCTCACCCCAGGTCCAGTCTTATAAGAGACCGTTGCCCCAATACACGACTTCGCCGCGTGTTTTGAAAGGGCTGCTCACCTCACTTCGTCGACTGACCCAGATGCGGATTTGTGTGGCCAGAAGCCATAGCATACAGCATGCCTTTCCAATGTGTACTGCAAACATTCCTTCGCTATAAACCTGACCGAGCGGTGGATTGAGATCCCGGTATTTCGCATGATTCCCCCCTGGCGTCGCGCGAGGTGGGAATCGCCCGGTCCTTAAAAGTAATTCGTTTAATGAAAATGGGCGTCTGCGTGGTGGCTCCCAAGCTCCGTTCGGATGAATTCAGATCCTCTAACCGAAAAATTAATGTCCAGTGGTAGTATCGCCATTTTGAAGTCGAGCCAATACGATTTGCAGGACCCCCCCGGACGTGTCGAAGACATTGAAGTGCTCCATTAAATTTTGCTCTCGGACTCCGATCAATACTGTCGGTCTCCCGAAATAGTTGAGTAGAAAAAGTGAGTTAGCCTGGTCGGCCGCAATGTCAACCTCGAAGTAGCGGTAGGAACAAACTGCAAACACCGATTGTATCATTTGTTTGGAATTTGCCGGTAGAATTTGAACTTTGGACTACCGCGACCTTGAACCCATCGCCGAAGGCTCACAATTGGCAGGTCGATGTTTCTGAGCCGTCTGGGACGTAGTATTCAGTACGGTCGACGGCTGTCCTGGTCACTCCTGCGTCTTCTTAGGACGTCGCCCACGACTTCCCGGCCCTGGACCGACTTCTACCGTCCGACAATCAGCAGGCCGAGCACATCCGAGTCAAAGTGGAATGATTCAAGCTTGATGTCTCGGGAGTCTTGAATAAGAGAAACAAGCACCATAACCAAGTGACGCTCCAGCGTAAACGGTCTTTCTCGCAGGACAAGCTTTGAAGACATCTGAGATTCAGGTTCGTTTCATTATTTCATTAGGATCCGCGACACGCGATCTTTTACTTTATCACAAGCTTCAGGACCCTGCATCACATTTTCTTACCCTGTGCGTGTGCGCTCTCGCAACAGAAGATGACCTTTGGGAGAGGCTCGCCAATCTCTCGCAGACAAGATCGTTACTTTCTGCTCCCAAAGACTATTCTTGCCTCAGAACTCAGGCAGGCGATCTGTAGGGTGGTTGTGCTTTTGAAGGACAAGCCCCAGATCTCACCCTTGACTCAGGTTGTATCCGTATCCATCGTCTCGGCTTTGCCTCTGGCTTGCTGGCAGACGCGGAGTGGGTGTTCCTTGCACTAGACAACCCGTCTTCGCAAAGCCCATCTTGATGCAGGAACACGTATCAAGACGAGCTTTGTGTCCAGCTGGTATGCAAGAGTGTCGTGATAAGAACATGATAGGCATGGTGATCATGTCATCATTTAGTCATGTATCCCATCCCATATCAACTCCACTACTCTGATCCAGGCTTGTGGAATATTGGGATCTCGACCGATATCGGTGTCTTCGAGGCTCGTGCAAATCGCCTTCAATATTCTAGGCGACGAGAACATTCTTGTACCGTCCAGCCGTTCTCTGTGACCAGCTGAACCTCGATAAGGACTGACTTTGATTTCATCCGAGTGATATGCGAGTGCAACAATGGCTTGCACGTACCGGGCTGTAACAGATAAAGGTCTCCAGACTCGACCGAGGACTTAAAACCTCGGGCTCGGCGAGGCCAATGGAAGTCAATTTTGGTACCAGGGCTTCTTTCTTCGGTCTTCACATGTTATACTGCGGCACACGAGGGAAGCGTTTCTTGCTCGTCCGACACTCGCCGCGGGAGTGCTCATTCTACAGGATGGAAGCTGGCATCGAGCAAGCCAATAGCATCCAGCCCAGACCACATCCAGAAGACAAGCATGGCAATTGTACGAGGCAATCTCGAAGCGAACCAATTGCTTCTTGCTGACGACAAGTTACTGAAGTTGATATTTCACAACTCTAGTCAATTTGTCTATCTGGCCACCTTCAGAACTATGACATCCACCTCTCATACCGGCACTGCAGTGACCGAACATTCGGCAAATACTCGCAGTACGGGTCCAGGGGCTTTTGTGATGAGGATGTGATCGTCGAACCAGGCTAACAATCTCAAGGATATCAACTCTTGTGAATGCAACGAGTTTGCGCGCTTGGATTCGAGATTGCAGATAGGAATTTCGGATCCTAACCGTCTGAGCGCAGCTATCGATGCATTCTGGAATAGAAATACCTTGAAAGCGTTACATTTTACATAAATATAGTCGTAGTTCTTTGCTTCATAAATCAGACAGGAGGTTACTATTCAAGTCCATGGCGCAGCTTAGGAGTCGATGAAGAATTTGTAGGCCGCTCTCCATGCTTTATTCCCACCTCGCTCGATGACATCCTGAGGGACGAAGTAAACATCTGGGACTCTAAGGAGGACTCTTATGCTTACCCCATGGCAAGGGATTATCCGGTCAAACTCCCAGGAAGCCACCGTCTGTGCGTCACGTTTCATTGCTCTACGGGTGATGTGAACCCCGCATCCAGCCAAACGCTAACGCGACAAGTACTGATTCAAACTCACTCGACGTCAGTGGCGACACCTTGGATGACCTTTTGGTGAGCCCATGAATCCGGTTTCAAAGTTGCTTGAGGAATCCATCTGGAAGCTTTCGAGTACTGGGGACCGTTAAAGCAGACTACTCGACGAACGAACTCATACCACCCACTTGTTCAGTTGCTGGCAGATTAAAAAGCAGGTCCGCTTGAATCAGAGACCTTGAAGCAACGTGAAGGAATGCGACATCTTTATTTCTGAAGCCAGGGAAATAACTAAAGCCGTCTGAACTCGCGTTCGGTGATTTGTCTATGTCTTGGTGGACGTACCAATGCTTGATCTTTGAAACAGAGTTAGTTACGTATCCAGAGTACGCCAAGTTGACTTACATCTTCTTCAAAGCCATATTGGGTGTTGGGTGGGTCGCGACCCCAGACTGAGCACAGGGCCGTAGTTCACTTCTCCGCACCACGACCCGAAACGAAAGCAGGTACTCACGTCCGTCAAATGGAAATGACTTTTCGTTCATCCTTTTGATCGTATCTTCCACCCCAATGACTTTGGCATCAGGGTACGCCATTTTAAACTCCAACAGATAGAGATGGTGGACGATATCCGGATTGATGATGTACCTGTGCACGTGTAAAGACGACAAAGTAAGAGCATCCAAAAAATATACTTGACTGGACCGAGCTCATTGATCTTGGTTTTCGTTTCATGGTCCAGAGGGGTCGAGGCGAGCACCCAAACACCACCGTCTCTTAATTTCACAGCCGTCGATCTGCCACCGATAGGAAATACGCCATATCTAGCGAACGGACTAGAGGAGAGATAAATCGATCGGTTGGTTGGTTCGGTACAGAACAAACCGGGAGAATGTCCAAACGTCCTTGGCAACCTGTTTCATCACATCGTAGTGTAGGAAATCGGGAACGGGGGGATGGTTACCTGGCGGATAACGGTATCTCCCATCCTTTCTCTGGTAATTGCTTGACTGAACAGTTCGGTGGAAGCCTTCTGAGGTGGAGGTTGTAGTGAGGCCCAAGTGCGGCGAGGTGGAGGGGAGGATATACCTCATGATGATGACGTCAGACCGCAAGCTGAAACACGCCCAGAAAACGTGAAAAGTCGTGGTATATTTATCCGAGGGTAGCAAGTAGTCCGGAAGTGAGTGCCGTGTTTTTAATCATATCGTACATACGCGTAAGCCGGCTGAAGAGCAAAATGTGGTAATACACTAATGGTACGAGTTGCCATTGGGTGCACTCTGGTAAAAAGTCGGTGAATCATAAATGAACGCATCGAGCTCCGAATCAGAACCGCTATCATCTCCGGAATCGTCCGAGTAATCGTTTGATTTGTAGATATGAAAGACGTCCGCAAATGGCGTCTGAGGGGCGTCGTTGGAGTTGTCCGTCGACCGGGCGATGATGGATGCCACGCGTTCCTCCAACTGTTGGCTCGGTACCAAAACACGGAGGTGCGGTTTCGTGTTCTGGAAAAATTCACTCAACTCGTGGAGGTCCTGGACCAACACGCCGAGATCCTCGTCCAGTGTGTCGGCGAATGAGATGATCTGCGAACGCGACTCTAGATCGATATACGATGGGCGGAGCGAACCGATGCACGTTTGCGCGACTGCCATCATGTTGTTCCTGCAAACAGATCGCCGGGATTTGATTCGAGAGATACACCATCCCGAATCTTCAGGAACGCCAAAGATTTCTCCATCGTCTACAGAGGTAGCATTGACCGAGGTGTGCATACTCATCCGGAGAACATTGCGCGAATTTTGTCCCCCGGACATCTTTGTTGGCTCCTCGAGAACGTCGAGTGCCTGAGCAGCCAGGTCACCTTCGACAAGTCGCAGTAACGGCATGAGGTGTTCGGTCGCGAGCGAGTGGTGTGTATTTCGTGGGTCGCGTTGCTGGAAGAACACTTTCAACACTTGCATCGCGTGAATGCGCACCCAATTCTCCTTATTGAGCACCAGGCCCAGAAGGAGCGTGGCAATATCCGACCAGTGTGTCGCCGAATAATATTCGCGAAGCCCGGCGATAGACTGTCGAAGGAAGTCATCCTTAGTGCGGAAGCGATTCTTGACGAAGGAGGTCATGATGCGAGAGATGGTGTCCCGGCCTTCTCGTGAAGCAAGGTTGGCGATAGAAGTGCAAAAGTCATCGAGGGCAGCGTCACGATTGTCGCCAGACATGGAACGCAAACACCATGGAAGGGAGAGGGCGAAAAGGTCACAAATACGACGATCGGAGGGCTCAATAAGTCGGGAGTCTGAGATTCTGGTCAGCCGCTGAAGTGCCGCGAAGGTGTCAGCCATAGTAGTGGCCGAGCGTAAGCCACTCAGAAGGCATGTTTGCAAACTGTACATGCCGTTCCAAGACTCTGGACAGTGAGCGAGTACTGATTCGACGAACTCTGCGTTGTCTAGGTCCAACTTGCCAAGTAACATGGTTAAGAGTTTGACCGCTGCGGCGAATTCCGATTCAACAACTGTCACGAGACATGATGTCGTGGCCCAAAAGAGACAGGGAAGGAGGGCGGGGTCGAGATCATCCGAAGCCACAGCGACCATAAGCGTGGACACGACCGCCTCAGCAAAGTGATGGAGCTCAATTTCGTCGTCACTTATGGTAGAGCACAAGCAACTAAGTATATGCCCAAGGACGTCTTGAGAGAGAGGGACCTCCAGCAAGCGGAAGACCTGGAGAGAGCGTTTGGCGATACCGCGAATATGGCAATGTTCAACGTAGGATATAGACAACGCAGCTAGGTTCTTCGCCAGGTCCGGGACGAATTGCCCAATGACGGACACCATTTGATCAACGATGTATTTCATGCGTGGCATAACTACCTCTTCCGCATCACTTTCCGACCAAAAAAGAGAATCCTCCTGGTCCTCCATGGTCGCGATGATTGATAGGAGAGACGCTCGAGAAGGTTGTCCCACCTTGTCGGCGGCTGATGGATACCGGGGTACACAAGCTCTCATCAGCTGAAACAGCATACGACGCGCAGCTGATCGCAGCATTGAGATCCTGTGATCCAGATGAGAGAGGACGGCCGAGAGGATGACGGGTATCTGTTCGTGGTTTGTCCACATGCGTTCGAGCGAGACAGAGCCAATATACACCATGGCATACTGCGCGGGACCTAAGAGTTGGCGGGGTTGATCGTCCGCGAACAGCACGTCGAGGTCAGACCACAGCTCAAGTTCCTCCGGAGTCGGTTGTTCAAGCCGGTGCTCAAATGTAGGTAGCATCCTTTCTGGCCCGCAAACGCCGCATAGCTCCTGGAAGATCTGTACACCTGCCGCTGAACGAGACAAACACGCAATAACCTCGGTTGCACACTTGACAAAGGCATTCGTAGCGACCTTAACGGATTCGTTGATCAGGAAAGATGCAACGGCTCGCCCGGCCGATGGGTCTGGCGCCTCAACCAGCCGAGCCCAAATCGCCGCGATTTGCTCGGGTTGCGCTTGACTAAATCGCTTGGTAAGAGCGAGCAAGTGATATACGACCAGGCTCCCTTTCGATGTCAAGGCCAGCTTCGACGTGTCAGGCGCGCTGATCTCGACGTTTGGTATCCAATGTTCCAAGCCTTGTAGCATGAGATGACAAACTCTTTCGTTACCATGGCGGTGAACACGTAAGAGTAGTGATGTAACCTCTGTGAGAACGTCGAAGGCTTGTTCCGGATGCTCGCCTGCAAGGCATTCTCCCGCTAGTCGATGGGCTTGGAGATAAACGCTAGGGGCATCGTTGGCCACCATAGTTTCGAACTCGGCCATGGCAATCACGCCTGCGGATTGCTCATGAATGGCCACAAGAATATTGAATGCGTGCCATCGTATCGTGGTGTTTCCATGACATAGGTTGGCTAATCCAAGGCAAGTGACCTGCGCAAATGTGAATGGGTGACCTGGTGCGTTGCAGATCACGTCCATGACGGTCTCGAAGAACGCGGCGCTACTCAGTGTGATGGTCGTCGAATCACAGAATCCTCTGCGAAGGACGTCGACTAGTAGATCTGCGCCAGGATGAGGCAAGATGAGGAGAGACCGTAGTGCCTTTCTAAAAAGGGGATAACAGGTCAAATGTGTTAACTGCAACTTTCACGACGGTCAGGCGAGCTTACTTAGCACAGGTCACTAGTGGGGTTTGGGCGTCCTCAAACACAGCATGAATTCGATCCAGAATCTGAGCAGCCTCGAGCGATTTAGGAGGATCTGGTGTGGGATGTTCAGTCGGAGAGTCTAATTCGAGGGTGTCGGCCGAATGATAAGCCTTCTGCTACAATATCCAGAGAATAAGATATTGCTTTTCGGAATGAATCACAACTTACGCAAAGAGACGACAGGGCACCAACAGACGCATGTGACAACAATTTAGTCTCGTGCTGAAATCGCTCGCCGGCGTCTGACTCCGCCTCAGGGTCCTTTACAGCTGCGGCAGCAGCCCTTTGCATCAAGATGAACCTTGTTTTAGCGGATTCGTTCTGTGGACCATATTGGCACCATTCTTCACAGGTACGGTATAGAGAAAGATAGATGTTGGAAGGAATGCCGTCCGCCTCAGGAAGATCCTCCGAACCATCGAAAAGACGCTCAACCAGACCGCAAAAATAGCGCCGCAGTCGCTGTAGAGAGTAATTATCACGATTTTCGGGTGCAAGTAGGAACGCTTGTGTGTTCTTAACGAACTTGAGCGCGTGGGACAGAGCATCTTGTTTGCTAGACGACTTTAGAGAGTGAAGGTGCGGGGCGGTGAGGTAGTAGATCCGACCGACTGCTGAATGCAAACGAGCTTGTCGACGAGAGCGGATCCCAATAGCAGGCGAACCTGGCTTGGTACGACCTTCATCATAAAATTGACGAGACGTAAAGAGATTGAGATCCTCTAGGAGTTGAGGATACCCTTCGAGAGGAAATGCACTGATAGCCAATACAGCAGCATCTCGGAATGGTGTATAGTCCGCGTCCAAGAATGGCGTCAGGTGCTTAAATAGGTAGCGCGTCGTCGACATTCGCTCGCGCTCAAAGGTTGCTTCCGAAGGCGCACGGGTGTGTTCGCGACCCGCCTGTGTCATCGCAGGTCGATTGTCGGACACCGCTGCAGTGGCGCAAAGAATCCTAGTCCAGATGTACCACTGATCGATAAGAGTCATATTCTCCTTTACCAGCTTGTACCCTTCTCGCTCTGTCGGGCGGGAGGATTGCATGCGACCACTGGATGATATTCCGGCAAGCCGGAGCATTGTTGGGTGATACCGTGACGTCGCAGCCTCGACGACAGCCCTACAATTTGGAAGAAGCTTGCCGCAATTTGACGTCGAAGCATGTAGGAACGCTGGATAGACGAAGCGCCATATTTTGCGGTCTTTCTCTACGGTGCTATCCGCGATTCGGAGAAGAACGTCTGGCTTTGCGGACCTCCTCCACTGCTGAAGACGATCTAGCTCGGCGCGATCGAGCAATTCGTCGAAACCCTGAAGAAGCGGACATTCCTTCGTGTCATTCTCGAGCAGTGATAAGAATAAGAATGAGAAGGGAGTGGGATCATTGGCCGAGGTGCCCTCAGGAGCGAGTTCCTTGCAAAGGGGGATGAGCGAGCGTACAAGCTTGACACCAGCAGAGCGGATGGGCATCAATTCATACGAAAGGAGGAAAAGAGCACCGAGTACAATCTCCTCGACCTGTTGAAGAACAGCCCGCAGCTCACTCCCAGCCAGGTCCTGCTTTGGCTTCTGGGAGAGCCCGGTAATCCATGTATCCACCACGCCAGTCCAGAGGTTCAATAGTCTTGCGCTTTCAAGGAGAATCCGATAGCCAGTTCCCTCTCGTTCAACCTTTCTAGGATCAAACAAGAACGCAGTGAAGCATCTAAGCACCGTTGGCGCAAACAGCGCGTCTTTCATGAACCTTCTCAAAGCCGCCCCTGCAACCTCACCCACCCGTGGTTCGACATGCACGACGCCACGTAGAAGCATATCAAGCGCGTCGAGAAGAGAGATTGATGAGATGTGTAAGCATCGTGGCCATGATTGATAGCACGTCTGCAGGATACTGATGTGTGAAACTAGGTGGTTCGGATATGCGAAAGCTCCCTCCGGATGGCGACGGATAACCAAGTTATGGGATTCCTCGAAAGACGGCGTGCTGCCAGACGCAGAAGAACGTGCCAGTGACCATTGTTCGTCAAAGACCGACATGTGACCAACCGCCTTGAAACATGCTTGTGCAATAGTTGAAGTCGCCGCACCGAAACGGTCGATGAAGTCTTCAATCCCGGACTTCGAGAGCACCGAAGCCGGAAGAACATCCGAAGAGGAAGGGTAATCGTCCCATGAAGGTATCGCCGAAAAGTCCGTACTGGACGGCCATGTTGGTGTCGGTTCCTCACGTTCGAGGCCATGCAATGTCAAGAGGGTCGCCTGTACTAAGATCCCAACACGCTCAGGGGCCAACGTGCCGCTCCCACTAGCAGACTCTTGCAGGAGCTCCATGCAGAAGTCGCGGCCATACTCGAAATAACGAGAAATGATAAAGTGGACGACACAGATGAATGGTTCGAGGTGTTCTTCGGGTGGAAAGACAGATGGCCGTCCCGCAGGGAAAAAGTGTTTTAGGAGCCCATCTAGCTTTGATGCGCTGGTCGATGCAGGCTCTTGGCAACGGTAAAGATATGTCCAGATCAAGCGGACTGTTCCATTCAGAATGGGAATGCGGTACGGTTTGTCCTATGAAATGGCCATGTGAGCACGGCAAGGTTGAGAGATCAATGTAACTCGAGACACCTTCAATTTAATGATCCCATATTCAAAACACGCCATCCAGTTCTTTAGGAAGAACTGATGCGGTGCCACGCATAGCGCTGTAACCGCCAGGGGATACGCGACATGCCAATATCGAGGCTTTGACATCATCTCCTTTGCACGAGGGTAAATTCTCTCTATCGCTTTCTCCCACTGCGGGTGGTTTACTTCTGCTTGAGCAACCTGCAGAAAAGTTTAGCCGTGCATCACCAACCAGGGGATCACGTCCCACCTTTCCAATAGGATGCAGCAGCCGTGTGAGCGTCTCTGCAAAAGCTATTTTGAAACGTAGACCATGCGCGTTCTCGAACGACTTCGCCAAGGATTCCATGAATTCAGCACCCTCTTCGAATGCTTCTGGGGGCCAAACCTATCGATCGCATTAGACTCCTACGATGAACCACATGTCTTACTCAAGACGTTCACGTATTCAAACTTACTTTGATTTGTACATACCGTAAACCTTTCACCAGATTCTCAAACTTTGTATCCGAGTCCTTCGCAATCTGTCCATGTGCCACAGGGGCAAGCTCGTTGAGGAACCGATCCGTAACACTCAGAAATCTGTGTCAAGGTTAAACGAAAGGAATGTCATCAGCAGTGAACCGATGGACGTGCATATATGCGTGTTTCGACATGGTAGGAACCCACCTTATGCCAGCTAAACAGCCCAAGACTCCCGCATATAGTTCTGCGCACAACTTGTAATTGGGGTTCATAGTCAACAACGGTCGTCTAAACTGTTCAAAAATGGTTTCCTCCAAGCTATACCCCATTGTGTCACTTAGCGCGTTCGCAGGAAGTATAGAGAGAACGGCGACTAGTGCTCTACACATGACATAGATTGCAGCGAGAGATCCGCGTTCGGCCATCCGAGGGTGCCCAGATCGATTGGCTGGAGGGTCGCGTATACCCCGGCGCCAGCGCATAATGGTGTCTATGACATTCTTGGCGCGCTTCTGTGCGATCTTGCCAAGGGACTGAAGGAGTTCGTCGAATTGTGGGTCGAGGGTAGGACCAAAAAAGTCAGTCAAAATCGGGTCGCTGTCCTAAACAACCACGTGTGTCAATAGCGAATCCCCCATGGCAAAAAGATACAAGCATTATACAAATTTGCGGCCGCGGCATTAAATCAGAAAATGCTCACCGGGCTTTCACGCACAAAAGCGTCAATCTTTGCCTCCGCAAGGGTAGCAAACCGAATAAAAACCGCATGGAGCGCATAATCCGCGGGTATTTTCGACGAACTGAGATCTTCACTCTCGTCCTCCGAGATAATCGGACTCTCACTCCGCAGAGCGACCAATGATTCAGGGACACGCGGAACGGGGGGTGGCGAATTTGGCGGATGGCCAAAAGATAATGCGTGATTCGGGTTATGGCCAAACGGATGTCCATGTCCATGATCACTGCCATTTTCCGAACCGAAAAATACTGAGCCAGAGTGTGAATGATGCGACCGTACTGTGGAATGGCCACGGGGGCGAGACGTAGACCGAGTAGGGCGTGATTCGCCAGGGGTCGGAGGGCGTGGATGCTGATGTGGAGGACTAGGGGCGTTACTTTGCTTTGACGTTGCGGTGATAGAGTGGGCGAGAGATGAGGTTGATCTGTTGAATGGATTCTTCAAGATCGGGTACGCCTGGTGGTGATCCAAGCTAGGAAGCGGAGGCACGTCGGCATTGCTCTTCAAACTAGATTTAAACGCGTTTCGAATGGAAGCGAAAGAAGGCTTTTTGCTGAACGGGGATGGACCTGTACCCGTAGAGGTGGATGTAGAGGTGGTCGCGACTGACGACTGGGAGGCATGTGCAAAGGGTCGGCGCGGAGCGTGGTCGAAAAATGAGTCATCGGAAGCATGAGACTCGCCTCGCGTGTGCGCACTGAAGAAGCTTCTTTCAGCGGCTATCGCCGTCGTCGGGGTGAGGATAGTGGGTGACTCTGGACCAGATGCACTACCAAACCCAAATGCACCAGCGCGCCCAAACGGAACTGGCGTAGTTTGGAAGTCATCCTCATCCAAATCTACACGATTAACCGCATGGATGAGCAGTCGAAAGGTAGGACGATGCGAGCATTACCTGGAATTGTTATCTGCAAGCCCTCGGAACCCATCAAAAGTTCGACGTCGAAATCCAAGCCGTCCAATTGCAAGTTGGAACAATTGCGTTTGCGTCCCACGCTGTCCACATTTCCCCTTTTTGTACACTTGTCCCTCTTTCAGAATCCGGCGTACCTGATCAGACATGAAACGCTTGGCCGTGATACAAGTTGAGGGAACAGATACGCACCGTTATTCGTATATCGATTCATCAAGATTCAAGACACGAAATATTGCGCATCATGTACTTTCTAATCTAACTTTTGTATACTAATCAAGGCTTCCTCACGACGTTCGCGCATCTCAAGCAGAGATCATCTTCCTCGTGCCGCGAGAACGTCCAGCAGCGAGGGCATTTATGCAGCGAGGCAGGTCGGATATGGAGAATTATTTCAGCATCTGAGCCTATTGGACTGCTTAATCCCCGGTAATGGGTGATGATGACTCGGCATACCTGGTATACTTAGCGAACCATTATACCCCCACGCCGGAGAATCTGATATCGCATCGACCCTTTCCGTCAACGTCACGTCGGAAACAATGAAGAGGGTCTTTAAAAAGTTTGCTATTTGCGATTATATGATAGAGCGAACTCGCTTCAGAGGCGGTTGTTATGCTTACTTTCACGCCTTATCAATTCTACTAGCTCCAGTCTTCTTGCATCAGATGGCAAGGTGATCATCACTTGCGCCTCCAAAGCACTCTTCAGATTCCTAAAAATAGTGTCAGCGTAAGCCATACATCGCAATCGTAAGCGCATACTTATCTCCCCGAGCCTCTTCCAAGAGCGATAGCACAGCGCTGCGCACAGTTAGCAAGTTGCCCATATCTTTTTCCACCTGAGGATCCTCCCATTCGGTACTCTAGTTATGAGATCAAACATATGTCAGCTGCGATTAATATTGCGCGTAATGATTAGACAGACTAGCGGCTCCCATTTATTCGTGAAGAAAGAGCGTCCGGAAGCTTCGGTTGCGCGGTGTGTATGTATCTCTTCCGCAAGGTAGGGAAGCACTGGAGCCAGTACTGATGTCATGCTTTGCAGTATCTGATGGTGGACGTGAATCACCATTCTGGATTCTAGCTATGGTTGATACTCACCCGCCGGAGCGTATCGACGACCATTCTACGGTCGATGCTGTGTACATCGTTGGCATACAAGACGTCCTTTGTAATATCAAAGTATAGAGATGAAAGCGTGATGTTGGCGAAATGCGTTAAAGCAACCATAACTTGAAATGCAGCATCAGCGTTGTGCAGTAGATGTGTGTGCATGACACACCTCGAGGGAAGTTATACGTTCCATAGCTCTCGAGGGCTGTCCTCTCGAGTTTGTACAATTCATTCATGACATACCGCTCCGCCTGCTTCAAAGTAAGCTGCCTACGCATCATTAAGCATGGAAATACGAACCAAACCCAAGTCCTTCTTCTCCACACCGGAGTCCGTCTCACTGTCCTGCGAGGTCGTCGAACTGATATTCCCGAGCAGGAATCTGGCAGAATTTCGTATTTTCCTCAGAGATTCCGCAGTCTGTGCAAGCACAGTAGGGCCAATAGACATATCACGCCAATACTCGACGGTCGCTGCCCAGAGCCGAAGAACGTCTGCCCCATAAGCTAGTTCCTTCTTCTTGTCCTATATGCTGTCAGTCTCACGGGAAGACTGTCCATAGTGACGCAGCACCTACACCACCGCCGTTAATGACCGTTAGCGGACTAACAATATTACCGAGCGACTTGCTCATTTTCTTGCCAGCCTCGTCAAGCACCATACCGTGTGTGATCAACGTACCGTATGGGCTCGCCGGGGTCGTGCTATCGTCTGCAGTACCGATCGCAGTGAGCAACTGACTCTGAAACCATCCTCGATGTTGATCTGACCCCTCAATACAGATATCCGCACGATGCCTCCTTCCCTCTATCTTGGACAGCATGGACCAACTCGTTCCACTGTCGAACCACACGTCCATCGTATCTGTACCCTTCTTCCACCCAGCCTCACCATATTCGGCGGCGAGTTCTGGAGCGAGGAATTCGTTGACGGGTCCGTCCCACCAATAGCTGACACCATTCTTGTCTAGCACGTGCAGGATGTGAGAAAGGGAAGAAGGGGTGAGGACGGCGGTGTCACTAGGAATGTGGTGTAATGATGGTATCGGGACACCCCAGACACGCTGGCGAGAAATGCACCACTCTGAGCGGGACCGGACAAATGTTGTGAGGCGATTGCGAGCTGGGGAACGGTGTCAACGGCCATTCGCAAGGTTCTACCAGAACTACATACAAGCGGGGGGGAAGAATGTGACTTCCTCGAGTGCAGTCAATGCACTTGCTTTGATATTGTCCAAATTCGCGAACCACTGTGATGTCGCTCTATAAGAACCATACGGATAGTCAGCACTCAGGTTCCATGCGGTTAGCTTCTTGGGAACCTCACGTTACGATAACGGGCTCGTTCGTTTTCCAATCATAGGGGTATCTATGCTTGATCCTCTCAACAGCCAACAGCGCTCCGCAACCTTCTAATATCTTCATGACGGCTTTAGATCCCCCTTTCAGCACTTCCAAACCTACAAGTGTTTCACCTCCCAACTCCCGGGGGACGACGTCTGTCACACGTTGCGAGAATCTACCCTCATCGTCCACATGACACAACATTCCTGAGCTAAGAAGGCCCTGCGAACGGAAAGCAAGGTAATCTTCAGCACCATGTGCTGGTGCACAATGCACCAACCCAGTTCCAGAATCAGAAGTGACGTGTGTCGCCGGGATGACCCTAAGATCATTTGGAGAATCGGACAAAGCTTCCCCACGAGCAAGAGTGGCAAAGATGCCTCGGTAGCCCAGACCAACAAGTTTGGACCCTGGTAGCTCCGCTAACACCTCAATCTCCTCAGGTGGGCCGAGGACGCGCTCGAGTGCCGAAAGCCGATCCTTCGCAAGGACAAGAAGCCCAGATTGTCGTGGGCTCCGCACAACGGTATAAATGAGATCCGGGTGCACTGCAATACCCTGACAATTCCAAAGAGCTGAGGCCACAGTAAAACATATCGTACCACGATATCACGACGTACCATATTAGCACTGAGGGTCCAAGGTGTAGTTGTCCAAACCAGGAGACGGATTGATTCTTTCCCCATTGCTCGGGCGATCTTGCTCAATCCAGTACCTTCAAGGGTATCGGAATGGGCGGAATCAAGTGTAAATGCTACATATACAGAATGTGAGATGTGGTCGTCCTTGTATACAAGCTCAGCTTCCGCCAACGCGGAGCGTGAGGAGGGCGAGAAGTAAACAGGCCGATAGTCTCTGTAAATAAGACCTGGAAAGCAGGGGTTGTCGGCGAGGTTGTCATACAGCACAAGAAAACAGACCTTTGGATACCATTTGCCGGAAAATACGAAGCTGCCGCATCTCGTACTGATGGTCTGGAAAAGACTCAGTGATGAATGACTCGACATTTCCCCAAGGAAGTCATTACCAAGTGTACGATAAGTTGACTCCTTGCTCCAATCTGCCATGATACCAAACTTCTCGAATTCTTCTCGTTGGATCTTCATCTCCCGCTCAGCAGTCTTCCTCGCTACACCACGAATGGTAGACGCCGGGAGTGAATGTGGGTCTTTCTAGGCAAAATAAAGAATGGTTACAACAGCTATGGCGATTGGCTACTGCTCGCGAGCCTTTGAATAGAACTCACCTTCAAATCTTGAAGGGCTTTGTTCTCTATGGGTAACCCATGACAGTCCCACCCAGGAAAATAACTATTGACATCCACTTAAATGAGTTTCCGAATACAAGGTACGCGTTTTCACTGACTGGACGCGATCACCAATAGAAACATGAAAACGATTAACGATGTCTTTCAGGATCTTGTTCAGGGCGTGACCTGGCCAATTAGTGTTAACAACAGGATGCTGGATAGTTGGCGTGTCATACCGGTGTGGAGATGTCCATTCGCATACGGTGGCCCGTCATGCATTACAAACCATGGACCTCTGGCATTCTGCGCCTGAGAGGTACCGTGCGTTAAAACAGGACGTACAACATAAGTACGCACGTAACATACCTGCCATTGATAAAGTTCGTCGCAAGTTTTCCTTCCAAACAATTCCTCCGACTTTGCGGGGTCTGCCCAGAGGGGGAAAGGTGTCTTCGGGAGAAGTAGTGTCTTCGAGAAGGCTTTCGAGTCAAGTTTCGACGGTGTCGGGGCAGAGGAGAGGTTCCGACAAACAGGTCTGATATGTAACACGCTCACAACGTTGCGCGATACATTCAGACTCATCGAGCAGGGTGCAGGAGAGCCCGGATCAAGGCCTAAATTATTAGACAAGTTCGACGAAGACTAACAACTGACTTTGCAGCAGGATCACGTGCATTAGGTACACGGAATTAAGTAACCCCTGAGCCAATGTTTGTATCATACATAACTCTAACCTGAAGATCTACCTTGTAACACTGTAAGCCCATGGCATAAACTCTTCAATTTGCCAAACTCCGAGTGTTCACATTGCTTAGTTGGTTCGTTAGCCACGTTGCTGGCAACGTGGTTCGTCCCAAGTAATTTAATTATCAGCTCGTCCTTGACTGCTATTGTTGAGGATGAACGAGTATTGTGACACACCCCATCGAAGCACACCCCATGAAATCTTGACCCGCACCTTCCGATATAGACTCTGCAACATACTGCATACATCCCATCCATTCCATACACTCGCGACACCAGCATGTCCGACTGGGAAGAATGCCCCCCTTGAGAGTTCGATGCAAGTTACTTCTTGACTTCAAAGTGCCACAGTGAAAGGTGTGAGATACCAATCAAGCGCCTTCGACGTCGCCGAGGAGCTCGTCTTCTCTCCGCCGAGCTCTACAAGAATAAAATTGACATCTGGGCACTGATTTCTGACCGTTTCTCAGGTTGCTGTATTACGCGTACATCTCATCCGTTCGACTGGAGATATCGGAACTTAATAGGGGGAGATTACCGTTCGTTCCACACATAGCATCCTCATGTTCCGCCATCCAGTGTGTGAATGCCACGGTCGCATTAATCACCGTCATTTTACATACTGTGACATGTGTTCAAACCATGCGATGCAACATGGAAGAACAAGTGTCAATGAGTTGGCCGTGGCGTGTAGATAACGTAGCCTTTCCTGGGACACTGACGTTTGGCTCGAACGTCAGGTAGTTTGTGGTATCCCCTTCTTGATCTGACGTGGCGTCAGATCAGTCAAACCTTGGTTTTCGGGGTTGGTATCAGAGCTCAGTACCTAAAGTTCATTGTACGTACGTTCCACAGGACGTGCACGAGGCTTGAGTATGCCCCCCGAGGATGTTCGGCCCTCATCGTGTGCGCACAGTATTGTGACTCAGACCCGTGTTGCGTGTGTACACCAGGATCATACATACCTCCGCGGGGGAAGCCCAGGAAGGCGGCGGCAAGCATGTGTGCAAAAAGAAAAGTAATCCTGTTTCTCCCATCATTCTTTCTCTCCGACGCCCAGAAAAGTCTGTATATACGTGATACAACAACTTCGCTACCAGAAACTCTTCGGGCCTGCCGTAGCCTGGATGCAAGCGCAGAATGATCGATGATCTCCGAACCACTCCATTTAATAGCGGAACTCACCTAAGTCGGTTGCTGAGATGGCTCGATTTAACATCCTTGTCCGAGAAGCCCTATTGAGTTGGAGTCCTTACCGGTATACATCCCAACGTCCCTGTGGCGGCTAGTCGCGAGTCTGAAGAGAATTCCGGTGATCGTGCACAGTATTAAAGCGATGATCTCGTATCATTTGGAAGCGGTCAGTCACACGCTGTGGCACACTCGTGCACCACCCGTCACTCAGCGAGACTAAAGTTAACGTTTGATCAGTCTCAGACTCACCTGGGATCCCCGTGGCGCCAGAGCGACGAGCAGCGTAAACTCATTTGCCCATCTCCCACAGGCCCCTCCTCCCGCACGCAGAATGGAACCCAGGGAGAGCCGTAGAACATACACTGCACAGCCACGAGTCGCATTTGAAGGGCGTCAAAACGCAATGAATGGAGTCCAGGTCGCGAGGCGTGATTGTGATGAGTGCGAAGCGCCCACAAACACAGGAAGTACATATATGTAGAAGGATCCTTACAGCCGCAGCACGAACGCCAACGTTCCCATCCCTCCCCGTCCCGCCACACCACTTCTAGACCTCCTCAGCGACATCGAAAAACAAGGGATCCATGAATTCGAACGTACTTTTACAGTCAAAGAAGGTTACCTTACTATCTGATGATGGGCTCGAAGCGTGCCAAAACGAACTCTGGCAGTTGTTTAGGAGAACAGCCGTCGAGCCTGGTCAAGCATCTTCACCCGAGTTTGCCTCCTTCGCAGACGAATGTCTCTTCTGCGCCCACATTATGGTGAACTTGGAATTGCCTGCCAGTACTGAAGACGAGAGAGAGAATAATAGATCGCTCTTGGATAACCCTCCTCTAGAAGGGCATACACACAGTTCACTACCACCTCCTTCAGCGGGGCCTCTTCAACCGTCCGATCTCGCAAATCGAAAAGTTGGACTCATCTATCTGTACGCTGGTCCTGCAAACCTCCCAGCCGGCGAAGCCAACGTCGGCGTCATCATAAAGCAAGGGATGGAACACCGTGGCTATGCTCGCGAAGCTATACAACTCGTACTCCGCTGGGCATTCGAAGACCTCAAGTTCCACCGCGTGCAAGCGGCGATCCTTGATACGTCGTTCAAAGACAAATCCCTGCGATTGTTCATCGGACTGGGATTCGCGCACGAAGGGACGAAGCGGAGAGCGGTCTACCAGCCCGAGGGAGATGGCATAGCAGGCGTATGGAAAGACGTGACGTATCTGGCGATGTTGGACACGGAGTGGATGCTGAGAACGACATGGAAGTGGAATAACATTGTTCGGGAACATCCGGTCATCACGGTTTGGGATGAGATGTTTGCGAGGCATTCGAGGGAGCGGGAAGAGTTGTTGCAATGGGAGGAGAACCATGGGAGGATAAGAAAGTCATCAAGCACGGAAACGTTAAGGGAGAAGACGAGGAACGCGGTACAGGACATGGCCTACCTCACGGATGACGCGTCCTCGATCGGTGAGCCATCCCTCAGTGGCTCCCTACCCCCATCTCCAAGGCCCAACGTCGCCGTGACCTTGGAAGAAGATGCGCATATGGCAGATGTTCTTGATACCGACGAATTCAATCAGACGTGGGAGGATGTCATCGAGACGACGGTCGCAGCGAGGCGGCACAGGGAAGGCATGAGAGGCTCACTGCTAGGGCCATCACCACGAGGCCATATACTTACGCTGCCATCTATCCCTTCAACAAGGGTATCCGAAGTGAATCCCCAGTCGCCGCTGACAATTCGAACCCCTTCTACCCCCGGATCTACGCCACCATCCTCCCCTTCCCTTTCCGCGCCGTCTTCCACCCATGGCTCCTGGCCAGAGGATGAGGACGAGGACAATTGGTTACCTAGAGAAATCTCTCCTCCCACAAACGACCCATATTCTCGTACCGGAGTGAGAAGTTTGAGAAATAGGTCTCGGAGCAACAGCGGCTCGTCATCTTCCAGTACCGACTCCTGGAGTGACGCTCAGAGTAGTGTTGGCGCTAATTCTAGCGACTGGGACGTAGTATCCAGCACGTCTTCCCGTGGTCATCGCGAGCGTACTTGGCTAATGTAGATGATTGATTCTTCCCCTCTCCCCATGGCCGACCATGGGAACGAAACACATCTCGTAACAACTCCGTGATGAACATCATGACGGTCCAGAGGTTACGCGCGACTCGGAGGCGAGCCTCCCCAGTGATATGCATCATATACTTACACCTTCACGAACGGATTCAGATGCTTACCCTTTGCCATGACACATTGACTGCATGTAACATCATGTTTAGCGCAGTGTACGATACCAATATGAAGATACCACACCTATTCTCTTTTCTTTCACAAATGTGTGGACAAGACACTTAGACCACAGGTTCAACCCGAGCCCCTTTGATTCGTCCTGTCCATTCCGCCCGAGGCGCACGGAGTCCAATTAAGAAGTTGCATCATGCGCATCTGTCATCGACTAGCGGACGGGGTTAGTAGTAAAACCTCGACACGTCAGTACCAACTGAGACTCTGCCAGCTTGCAATTCGCGCGATGTGACTCGGACGTCAACTCAACTCACTTGTCAAAACTAGCCGATAGAGGTGAAACCCTGGATACGACCATGCCAGCCAAGAGGCACTACACAAGTCACTGAGGCTGTAGCTAGTAGTCACTGTATCCGTACGATCCCCGTCTTTTCGGAATCAATGTGTGAGACTTCTTGCATTCGTCAGCGTGCACAGGTACCATCGGGACTCCACTGGCTCGCACCGCCGTCGCTGATAGCATCATCATCACATCATCGGACGCCGTGTGCTACCTGAAAAAATTATTATTAGTTCCGTTCAGACTCGGCCACCGTGCAGGATTGAAAAAATTAACTGAAACAACAACAAAAAGGCATCCGCGGATGCACAAACTTGGTCCCCTGAGTCGTCGGAGGATTGAGTCAAACAACCCGAAGGCGTCAGTCAGCGGTGAAAGATGGGTCGAGGAAAGTCAGAATCCGTCTGATGATGGTAATTATGAATCTGGTCATAACAGGGTTCGCGCTCCCATTAACCCTGGAGGCACATGGTTCTCCGGGATTTAACAACTAACCGCTGGTCGATGCGGTATATACGCAGGTGACCAAGTATCAAGGTGTGCTAAAGATTGTGATGCAGCGATTCGAAAACGGTTATTAATAAATACACGAGACTGGACCCAACAACGGACATGGCTAACGGACAGGTATCAACTAGAGGACCATATGTAGCATATGTGACAAGAAGGGAGGGTGAGTCATCCAGCAGAAACGTCTTTGGGATGATGTACAGTACTGCGGCGTGAGGGAGCGTCTAGATGGATTCCAAGTGTGGCAAATGGTCCGTGGGTAGTAGATGGTACCCGGGGCATCAAGTTCAGAAGTAAGTGTCACCGTGGCTCGACTATCCAACAAGGGCGCTCTTCTTGAGGTTGTCCCGTATGACTACATCTTGTACTGGTGTAGACATGGTCAGATTTCAAAACTCACATTACGTGCGCAAGAACCGCGCCATTATCTGCACTTACCATTCTGTAATATCAGCGAGGTTGAATGTGTATCCTGAAAGAGACCACGTCAACTTAAAGCCTTCTCCCCGAAGTCGATATGCAGTGACACACCGTGACAGAGGTAAAATGACAATAGAACGGCCTATCACCCGCATGCTCCCTCATCAACCCGGCAAACTTTTTCTTGAGGTCTGTGGATAATATAGTTACATCATCACTGCCAAGAAGACAGTAGTTAAAACAAACTGACATAGGCTTGCACTCTCAAAGTCGTTTGGTCTATTGCCATAACTGGTGATATAGTCACCCAAGCGCACGCCTGATTCAAGTTTCGCGCGTAAAATGTCACATTTATTGAGGAAAAGCACCAAATCCGTCTTCTTCAAGAGTGGATTTGAAACGATGCTCTTCCAAAGGAGAAAGGAATCGGCCTATAAACGTTCAGCTAAGGATTTGGAAGCGAGCATGGAGGTGAACTGACAAGCCTATTCACGTTTGGATCCTCTTGAAGGACCTGGTCAAAGCAACTTATGGGAGCCAAGAAAATAATGGCGTTCATATCATCGAAATAAGGCGCCCACGCCGCTAGTGAACGATGTCACTTCCCCTGTCATAGATAAAGGAAACACCATACCTCTCTGCGAGATCGGGGCAAGTAATTAGATGACAAGGACGAACGATAACAACTGAAGCGGTACCCACAAGAGACCTTTGACCGCCGACATCGAACACACGCCAATCACTATTCATAGCAGTCCCAATGTGCCCTGAGACCTGGTAAAAATCTGCATCCCGATGTGGGGAGGACCCACCCACCGGTCTTGACCTGGAAACGGTGTTCAGATACCCCGAGTGTCTTCAACCGGGCACGAAGGATGTCATCTATTGCGACGTGTGAGATTAACGGCAGAGGGCATTAAGGAAAGGAAGTCGATAATACCATCTGTGGGTACATATTTAGGCGACGTCACTCGAGCTAGCGAATCCAGGAAACTGCCAGCGAAATGGATCGGTAACAAAGCCAGGAGTAACCAGCACAACTCACAATCCAGCCATCTCTTCTGGTCGCATCTTCTCGATTTCCATGAGTTTTCTGACGGTAGGGTCCGCCCAGAGCTCTATCATGTCTTCCGAACAGGCATGCAAAACCACCCCAGGATCCTCAGGATCCGACCAGTTCATGTCTATGCTATCGCAGCTGTCGCGGCCGCCAGAATTGCGCACCAGACGATTAAAGGTATTCTTCCAGCCTGCGCTTGAGTTGACACTGATCTCTTGGTGGAACGAGGAAGCGGTCACATTGGGACGAGTTATACCCTCAACCTGGTCCGGAGGGAGTAGCCTACGGACCAAAGCAGCCTCCACTTGAATGAGTGGACCGAGTCGCATCTTGAGCTTGAGAAGCTCAGATGTGAGTGGGGGATATTCTTTTGGTGTTGAGCCCGTTGGTGAGGAGGGGGGGGATGATGTCGATGTGGAGGCATGTCCACTCGAGATGGATGCAGTCGATGATGTGTTATTGGAGGCTGCGTGGGCTTTTGATATGAGGTCGAGAATGGCATGGATGGACTGAACGACGTTGAGCTGGATGACCGCACGCCATGAAGCCTTCTCTGCACGGAAAGTCTGATACAAAGGAACGTTTATACCCACCATGTGGTTCACCAAGTATATTAAGCTGACCTTTGGGGAATGCATGAGCTGGAAGTCTAGATGTGCATAGCGATTAGTCACGCCAGAACAATTATAGCCTATCACCTACTTTTGAGCGTGGTGGATTTTCCTGCGGAGAAGACACTCAGTGGGGACAACTGGGTTATCAGAGCGACGTACCAGATTCACTCTGACCTGCCAGAGGGGGGACAGTTGTAAAGCAGGGGGAGGGTTGGGATGGGAGTGGGCGACGCACCGAGTAGTAGTATCTTGATGGGCTTGGGGTTCCTCTTGTCAGCGGTGCGCTGACGGTTCAGCTCCTCGTCGATTGCATCAGAGACCCGCTTTGCTTCCTGCTCAGCGGCTATGCGCAGCTCTCGTTCTGCCGATGTCTCGTTTGGCGGG
>QFEL01000465.1:0-25443 GCA_003316195.1 Neoboletus brunneissimus | reverse complement strand
AAGAGCCCCCCAATGCCCGACAGATTTCCAGTCAATGGTTCGTATGGGTTTGTTTCCATTTGAGCGGAAGGCAGTGCGCCAGATGTTACACGGCCAAACTCTTGCCCTCCTCATCGGCGAGTTGGACCGAACCTTCGCGTTCACTGTGTTGTGCTCCTTTGAGGGCGAGTTGAATGCTGAGGAGTTTCTGAGGCTGTGAGCTGGCGGGGGTAGGCTGGGTCGACAGACGACGCATGGCCTGGGGAACGGGGGTCGCAAGACGTGTGGCCATATCTCTCGACCAGGCTTTGCCCTCGGAAACACGATAAATGATGAGAAGAGGTGCGATGACCTAGAGATTCAGGGCAGAGTCATCAATTACTGAGGTACAAAGAATTGGATTGGAGAACAAGTCACCTGCGCCTCGCCTAGGATTTGCAAGAACGCATTGGCCAGCGGGCTGTTCGTGGCGTAGGGGACGAGGTATAACAATGAGCATATCGCGTATACAGCAGCACTTTCGACGATCATTGCTGCAAAGCTGGCATAAAGCATACCATATCCGGGGCCAAGAGCCTTTGAGATGCATGCTCGGTGGTACAGTAGGCGGAGAACCGTTAGAATGCAAATGAGGATATTGATAGCGAGGGAAACGCTGAGATACGGGAAGAGGAAGCTGAAGGACATCCAACCATTCGCAGATTGTGCAGGTTGTGACACGATGGCGACCCAGAGGCAACCGGTGACTGGAAATAGCACCCAAATGTGACGGCGGGTTGACCCAATGAAAGAAACACTTACCAACAGATGCGAGCAACATCAAGCATCCGAATCCGGTCACGATAGGGTGGAACTTGCTGTCTCTGTATACTACAATACAGCGCCATATCTTGTGAAAGAGTTAGATTGACGTCGAGAGGCTGCGAACACAAACGCTCACCATTAGGGCATCTGCGCACCAATTTGAAGCAACGAAAGCCGCGTTGAGAGGCGCGGACGAGGTGTTTATTTCATACGCGCTGGGACCTGCGGGGAAGAGAAAAGAAGCTTATCATTGTGCTTGATGATTGTAACAAAGAGCTCACCACCAGGATAATCCCTATTGTTTATGAAACCAAGCTGGGTGATTTGTGCGTTGGCAGCGGCGTAGAGGGTACTCAATACAAAGACGACGTTGACATAGACGAAGAAAAACCAATGCTTCTTTCGGGCGCCGTCATGGGAGCGGATCTGACTCCAGAGGGAACGAGCGCACATGACATAGAGAACAACAACAATGCCATAGAGGATGGAGGTGACGATTGCGCCATACAACCAGGTTCCCTCGGTGTAGATAATGGGGGGCTGATACTGTGGATCGTCAAGGACGTTGGACATTGCTGGATCGCGAGGCGAAAATGCCTTGGCCCTGCGAATTGAAGAGAGAAAAACGTGGGAGGAGGTGTAACGGGAAGGGGTTCACTAACGCTAGTTATATCCACCTGGGTGACTGAGCAGTCATGGTTCTCGTGCTCGGATAAGAAGGGAATATCGCGTGTTCCTCGGCTCACGTTCCCTTACCTCACCCCCACCGGAGTTTCAGGAAGATGGCACGTAAAGCGAGCGCGTTAATTTATTTTATCGAGAGCAGTAAATAAAGCAATGCCAAGCGAAGGTCACACGGGTTATGTAACGTTGTCCCACGGGTCCGGCATTCGGCCCACGGTTGTACCCGGGTTCTCGTGCGCTGCCTCAACATCTCACCACGTACTGCTGTTCTAGACGTTCTGAAATGAGCTACGACCTTGGTAAAGCAGTCGGCTACAAGACCGCCGATCAACCAGTAAAGCCTCCTCCTTCTTGTCCACTTCCTCTGAGACGAGTATCCTTCTAGGTTTCGTGGACACGGAAGGATATCATTACATATGCACTGGGTGTTGGCGCGAAGAAGGATGATCTTTCTCTCGTGTATGGTAAGCTACATCCACTGTGTTGTTGCTCCTCTTGACCGATCGACTCGCAGAGCTTGGTACGTCAAGTCAGTTGACCTTAGTATACACACTGCAACGAAAGATTCATAGACAAGGCATGGGCTCCTTTGCCAACGTACCCCGTTGTGCTCAAATTGAAGGGTATGTGATCATGCTTTCGCTCAAATCGGAAGTTTGATATGACACCATCTCAAACAGGCGCCGACACCGACGTATCACTTTTCGCGAGCAAACTCAGTGCCGACCCCATCCCTGGGCTGCCTAAGCTCAAGGCTGACAGGGTGGTACGCAACTCGACTCCACTCTCCCTTATAAAAGTAACTGAAATACGCCATTTGGACGTAGGTTCATGCTACTCAGAGCATCGAGGTCCTGAGGGACTTGCCAGCTGCAAGTGGACCAGGGTGGAAGCTCTTAAACAGAATCTCTGCTGTTCATGAAAATAGTGAGTGGTTCGCGCCATTCCTGTGACACATCCTTACTCTAACTCACAAGAGTCTGGCATCATAATCGAGGGGGAGTCATCACTCGTAGATCCCCAGGGTACAGTCTATGCCAAGCTCTTCGTAAGCGTCGCATGGATTCCTCCCCGCTGTATCTATTACATTTTTCCATCCAGAGTTCTTCATTCTACCTGGGCGCCAAAGCAAACGGTGACAAATTCTCCAAAGTAATCGCAGGTGCTCCCCAGGCGAAGCCCATTCCAACAGACCGTAAACCAGACTGGGTGATCAGAGACAAGACGACCCCAGAGCAAGCACTTATCTACCGTCTCAGCGGAGACTATAATCCCCTTCACATCGGTATATCTGTCACCACTTAGGAACCTTGGGATTTGCACTCACAGTGCGTACTATTCAGATCCCGCGGTGGGCAAGGCATTGGGCTTTGGCGATGTCATCCTACATGGCTTGTCCTCATTTGGATTTGTTGCTCGTGGTCTCATCCAGGAGGTTGCGAAAGGCGATACGCGCGCATTGAAAACGTTCGGCGTTCGTTTCACATCGCCTGTCAAGCCTGGCGATGAACTAGAGACACAAGCATGGGAGGTAGGCCCTGGTCCCAATGGGACGACTGAAATCACATTCATCACCAAGAATGTCACGTCGGGCAAGGTTAGTGCTGAACCCATGTACCATGCGTCTCCGCCTTACGGTGAATGGCCCTCAGATTGCTCTGGGTAATGGTGTTGCTTTCATCAAAAAGACAGAGAAAAGTAAACTGTAAGATCGGGTTGCATTAGGAGAAACCTCAATCCACAATTGTGTGCAAATGCGTACGTTTAATACAAATGTATACAATTGCATACATTCTATCACATTCATAACATCAAAGAGATTAGACAAATTGTACCGTCTGCATCCCACCAAGATCCACACGAGTGAATACGATTTATTCGTCTGTTGATCGACAATGCATTAACACTGCAGGTGAATATTCAAATGCATCGGCCAAAAGAAATGCCTGACTAGTACTAGCAAACCACTTGCATGACCTGATGGTATATTCACGACAACAATACACCTGCCGGGCTCTTCGTCTCCAGTCATGTAGATAGATTGAGTTCCTGGTACTTGCCGTACATCTGATATTAGATATATAACCATGTTCCAGAATGTAGCATACCTTCTTGAGGTTGCGTGGCCCCGAATCATAAAGTTCCAGGAATGGTTACAGAACAACGACACTTGGACACCAGATGGCGACACAGCATACAATGTTCCCAGCAACCATCATGTACAAAGTCCTACGTGGGGTCGGGCCGACGTCCCATTTTGCTAGGCTTGGTATGGGGCGAGAACTGAAGCGTACAAACAGCCTGATATAGTCAACGGCTTGGATTCTGCTTATTGTAGGTATGACAGTCCGTTCTGCCCTCCTCGCAAAAAATTAACCTCGTGACAGTGTGTATGTCTGCCAAGCAGGAGGCACGTTGCTAATCATCGTTTTACATAGTTGTTTTCAATTGCCTGTCACAGGGTTCGACTACGCTGGGACTCCCGTCAGAATGCCGTTCCTCGTCATCAAGAAGTTTGTAAGTAACAGGAGCAGACGCCACACACTCTCATCGTACCCCATGGGACAATGAATATTGAGCCAAATGCATTGGCAAGGACTCGGACTCCCTTGAATAACGGTCCTTTTTACCCCCTCCTTTGAGCTCACAGAGCTTCCAAATGACACCAGTCACTAGCACTCCGGCTTTCTCATTAGCACATCTCAAGACCGTGCGTGATATCCAGTATCAAATAGGTAGGTCTTGTCCCCACCGCGTCCTTCTAAGACCACACGCTTACAATACCAAAAGTGGCCACGCTCAGTTTATTGGTCTGGGATTATATCTTGACACTCGAGGAAGAGATAGAATACATGTGGCAGTAAGACCATGCTGATGCCACTGTACAGCTGCGTTGCCTCGAGCCCATTGTTACCAGAATGTGATACTGCATGCGCAAATGGTTCTACTTTTATTTTCGTTATTTCTTGCTAGCTGCGCAAATGCGGGTCAGGTCGTCACTCTTTCATCAGAGTACCGAGGTGACTGCTGGATCGGTGTCACTACAGATTTCACTTGGTTATCTTGCCGGGCTTGTCATCGGGTCACATGTCAGATTTCCTGTGTATGATGTGGTATCGGTATATGATCATCATTCCGTAAGTGTCAAGTTGGATGATCGAGATTATTTTGACCACCAGAGGTGAGTTCAGGCAATTATACAAAGTAGATTTCTCAACCCCTGTTTATCAGTTTTCGCGCTGTTTAATCGAAGCCACAAAGTGGGCGTCTTCCTTGGTACCCTGGTCTTCTTGGAATTGGGTATCACAGGGTTGAATATACGCCAATGTTCTGCAACGGAGTATTTCGAGGCTTCCATTCTCCTTCGCCCGCGGGTCGATACAGCGAATCCTTTTACGTGAGCTTTTTACTTTCCAAAGCACTCACCTGTTGGTCGACGTGGTGCCTCAGAGGCGTTACCATAGTTTCCCAGAGCATCATTATGGGTATGATCATCTTGAAGCATTTCCTCTGGATTAGACTCGGATGGGGAAGGACGCCCCTTCTATCATTCCTTGTGAGAGATCCCATACGATATTATGTTGTGGTGTTACGTGAGTCACCTTGCATATCTAACTGGATATAGCTGAATGCAAGTCGGATGGCTCATTTTAGTGGTATTGGGTAGGATCCTGGTGATCTGTCGGCTCGACGATCTGCGAATTGCTACCGCCTTATAGTACGTCTCACGCGCCTACTGTTTGTAGCTACTGGATTGACGAGTCGATTGAAGTTGGTCAATATCCCTCTATTCGGCTGTCGTGAGTAATGCCAGTTGATCTCGAACTGTATACAGAAACCTCAGAACGCGAGATAGGGTTGTCGTCTCATTTTAAACATGGAACGCTTCGTGAGGGGAAACCCCTCGGACGAAGGGATCATGTTCACGAGCCACATCACCCTGTAATGCAGTGTTTTCTACAATGTTATATTGATCAATGGGACAACATCCAAAGGGGGCCTATCAGAAACAGCGAGGAACATAAAGCGATGTCAGAAAATGCTTTGTTTTCCCCATGAACGAACGTGAAAACAAGCCGATATGAGTCAGTACGTGAGGCGGAGTTCCTTGGTCCGACCCAAATGGCAGTCGCTCATGTGAGAGCTCTGGAAGCAAACACTGACAGTGAAGCCTTGTCTCGGAGCACCGATTGGAGACTTTACGACACCGTGTTTTTCAATCTTAGCCTGTGCCGCCGACGTGAGAGTGACACAGGGTTGATTCTATTGCAAGTACATCAGGTCATACGGTGTTTGTACTATACGTGATCTCAGTGTCGCCAAGTCACAACGAAGCGGAGCCTCAAGGGTTGTATGGTTTGGGGTTTTTCCTGATGGGCCTGTGTTGGATAAGGTAACTTCCGAAGGGAATTGTTGCCTGGCAATGCCTATACATATTACACCGCTACCCATTGCCTATGTCGTCCTAAATCCTAGTACACGTACGATTATGACATATGTATCAGTCAATCTTATCTAACTTGGCCCTCAATATCCTGCCACGGTCAAGAATGGCATCTGCCTCGAGATAACAGCCTTTGAGCCAACGATTTGCTTCTCCTTCACGCGTCTCGCTACTACCAGGGGGTCCATCCGTGAAAGCTGTGCGGGCATGAAGAACCCTCCGGTTATCGAAGAGAACAGCATCTCCCTCACGCATGGTATATTCCACACGGTTAACCGTGTCGTCTAATAGCGCGACGAATTTCCCAAGGGCCGTGTAGAAGGAAGCAGGCGTTGAGGTCGTGAGGGGTGCTTGGAATGGTGGCGAATAGTTGATATGCTTGATGGGTAGCTCGGAGGCAGACGAATTGTTGTGTGAGATGTGCCCATCTAGTTCGATGGTTGGGTGTTCGCAGTGCAGATGATGTCCGTCATTTATATAGTGAAAGGGAACACGTATCGCCGCCAAGACCTCAAAGTCCACCGGACAGGACTTTCCCAGCAACGAAGCTGCATGAAGGGCGTCTACGAAGATCGAAGTACCGCCCACGACACGGTTACGCAAGGAGTGTAGGATCTGATATCGTGGTGGGTGTTGGAAGTAACTGTTCGGGAGCTTGAGAGTGTCCTCAATTGTCAAGTTGGGCCATCGACATACAGTAAATCCACGTGTAAGCCGAGATCAAGATTGGTGTAAGCAATGTTACGGCTGTTGCGAACATTCTTTACGTCCCATAGCTCACCATAAAAGGTGGTGCGTAGCTCGCCAAACATATCGGCCAGCCTTCGGAGTTCGCAGGTGTCGTTGGAAGTTTGTTCGCTCGGCACGCCTGTGACGAAGAGCAGGCCATACTGGGTGAGTTGGCTAATGGCGCCGAGAAGACGAGAGGGCTCGACGAGCTCCTTGTAGGGAATGTAGAGATCTTGGGCTTGGGAGATCGACGATGCATTCCAAGATATTTGTTCCGTATCCCGATGATATCTAAGTAGCGCCGATGGAGAAGAGTGGCGTTCCAGGAAAGCGATTTCATAGAATGATTCATGTTCGTCGATCCACCGTATATGGACACCGCCAGGCGTGGTAGTTAAACCACCCGGAACAGGCCGGATGTCAACCGGAATATCAGAGGATCTGTGTAGTTTCTGTAACGTGGAAGGGTGAACACATGAAGGACATTGGCATGAATCCCGCAGCCACTGATGTGAAAAGCTAGCCTTTCCGGGAATAGTTAGTCGAGTGTCGTCAAACCTGAAAACAGATGAGAAACGTTTAGTATGTATAAATGTATGTTTTAATGTGCGCCGGGTGACTGCACGAAACATATCCGGGGGTGCTGAGTGGTAGCTTGACCAAAGTAGATCATGGTTGTTTGGATATAAAGCCTCTGCCAAACAACTACTTACCGTTTTCAGAATTTGTCATCAATGCCGTGCTGAACATCGATGGAGAGCCGTTCGGATTCAGAAACGTCGTTCGTATTACTCGACGACTCGCTGCGAGAGGACGTAAGTCCTATACCGACGGTGATGCCTCATCATCCATTCCATTAAGTTCTTCGCACTGATTTGAAGCTACAGGTTCATCCATCCCACGCGCGAGACTACTCGCCAGGATCAAGAACGACATACGCTCATGACTGGTCACTGGCAGGTACCGGTGGAAAATTAGAGCAGCGAGGGCGCCATTTTGTTGACGCGTATGGACGGGTCTGTAACCTTCGAGGAGTTAACGTGTCTGGTTCCAGTAAAATGTATGTGATGCACCAGCTGTCATGGCCTCGTTGTACTGAAGGTTATCTATCGGATAGCCCAGCTGATCATGACCACGACACGTTTCCTGCTGGCCACAGCTCGGTTACTTTCGTCGGTCGTCCATTCCCTCTCGAAGAGGCACCTCAGCATTTTGCCCGTTTAAGAAGATGGGGTTTATCATTCAGTAGGTCAGATACAGCTCCAGGGTTCGCGAACTTAATATCGAAATCTCTAGTTCGTTTTCTTGTCACATGGGAAGCGGTTGAACACGCTGGCCCGTAAGTTGCTATTGAAAAAGCGTTGATAATCTAACCGAACCATCACAGGGGGATCTACGATGTAGAATATCTGACATACGTCAAGAAACTGCTGTCCTTACTCCCGGAATACGGTCTGTCTGCATTCGTTGTCGTTCACCAGGACGTCTGGTCAAGATACTCGGGGGGTTCTGGTGCACCTGCATGGACTCTTGAGAATATCGGGTTTGATTTGCATGCCTTAGAGGAGTCTGGGGCCGCATGGCTCTTGGGCGTTAAGGGAGGTGGTCATGTCGAAGCAGAGCGCGGCATTTGGCCATGCGGCTACCAAAAGCTTGCTGCTGCTACCATGGCGTAAGTCAAATTCTTGCGAGCAGTCATTCTTATTTAGTTTTATTTTTCTAGGACATGTTTTTGGGCAGGTGATACATTTGCCCCGAAGCTCAGGGTCACAGCGCCGAATGGAGAAGCTAAATCCGTTCAGCAGTACCTCCAGGATGCTTTCCTTGATATGTACGTAGTGCTCGCTCAGACGTTGGGTGGCTTGGAAGGAGTCCTCGGATTTGAGGTAACTACACAACCATTCATTTAACAAGGTCGGGATATTGACTACTGGCAGGTAATGAACGAACCGCACAGAGGATACATAGATCTCTATTCTCTCCACAAGTTTGATTACAACACGGACTTACACCTGTCTCATGTTCGTAAGTGGCCATGTTTGAATCCCGCGAAGTAGATTAATATACTATCCTAGCTTCTGCATTACAATCGTTTATGTTGGGCTCTGGATATCCTACCCTGGTTTCTCACTGGACTCGGTCATTTCCTATGCCCACTCGCATGACCTCCTATGGTGTGCTGAACCCCGACAAACAATCGGCGTGGAGACTCGATGGCCCTACGCAAGGTAAATGTGTCTGGGAGATGCATGGCGTCTGGGGATGGGATAAGACTAAAAGTGAAGGTGTTGTTTTGCGCGAGAATTACTTCGCAAAACATCCTGTTAGCGGTCGCAAGGTGCGGGATCCTTTCGATGGTTTCGTTCGTACTGAGTACTTCACGATCATTCGCAGGTCGATTGGTACACGGACTTCTACTATCCATTCTTGAAACGCTGGGCAGAGCGTGTGCATGGCGTCATCCCAAGGGAAAAAATGCTCTTTGTGGAACCGATTCCTAACGAGGTACCGTGGTTCTAGCTTCCTGTGAGTGTTCTGAAGGTTCTGAATTTCTCGTACAGTTTTGCCCACAGTCGTGGACAAGAGAAAATCAAGTTCCCAATATGGTTTTTGCGCCGCATTGGTGAATGACCCGTCTAATGACTATATGGGCTGAAGTGTCCTCACGTGTCTTCAGGTATGACCTAAATGCACTCTTCTTGAAGGCGTTTGGGGACTTTACTGTCAATGTGCAGGGGTTGTCACGTGTGAGAGATTTCCATGTGCACTAATTTACGCGTGCAATCCTCACTCGTCGTGCAGGGAATGTTTCCTTTGAAGGCACTTTATTGGGGCCAGAAAGGTGCTCGGGATAACTACTCTCTACAGATACAGAACATCATCGATGCCGGACACAAAGTACTGGGGGAGATGCCTATCCTCATTGGCGAGTGTGGCATACCCATGGATATGAAGTAAGTGTTCTTTGGACGTACTGACTGACTGACTCATTGGTATTAGCAACAAGGAAGCACTTTCAACGGATAGCTGGACATTCCAATATAAGATGATGGACGCTCTTATGACTGCGCTAGAACGGTCCCTTGCCAGCTTTACGTACGTACCCCGAGTTCTACTGATACCAGTCTGTAGTCTTATATGCCATCAGATTGTGGCACTATAACCCAGATAACACAGACACACATGGCGACGATTGGAATGGCGAGAACTTCTCGTGGTTTAGCCGCAGACGTGCTCTTCCTACCTCGCTCTTAGACTTTGAGCAAACCTCTTTCACACTCGACAACGGAGGTCGCATTCTGCCATCCGTTGTTCGCCCATACCCAGCAAAGACCGCGGGGATACCCTCAAAATTCGATTACGAGATGAATACCGGGGAGTTCACATTTGAATGGACACTCACTGAAGAAAGCACTTCGCGCGAGACGGAAATATATATCCCTTCCCTGATTTATCACGGTCGTAAGCTCGTTGTCGAGGGCCTCGCTCCCGATGATAAGTACGCGTACGATGAATCTCGACAAACCCTCTTCGTGGTTCATACCGATTCTCCAGCTAGAAACACCCGGAAGATCAACGTTTCTGTGCATCCCCCTCTTCGTGGCTACTTCCATGTCAATACCTTTTGGGGAGACTTTGGCGAACTCATTCTTTCTGGCTTGGTCGTCTTCATTGGGATATTTTTATTTATCAAGTTTGGGTTCTATATGTGATACAAGCCAAGATAGTGTAAACAGCAGTTTGGTCCACATGATTCCCAGAATGCAGCCACATCTCACTCTGGCTGATGACTATCGGAGTACAAACCTCCGCGACGACGGATCCACATTGAACATATTGTCACTCTAGGCGAGCGATTAGCGGTGCGGGGTATATTATCGACCAACTTTAAGCTTTGATGCCTTATGCACTTAACCATGAGACTTCGTGAAGTTAGCTGACGAACCCGACTCTATGGGACCTGTTTAATTAAGAGTGATCCTTGGAGTCTCCCTGGTACAGTAGATTAATTATCTCGAACTAGTCTACCGTCCATGCATGCATTGTGAATAGTAAAATCATTGAAAATCAGTGTCCCAGTGACATCTCCCCCCAATGACATGCACAACACCACAATGACAATGACAGTGCCATGGCGCCATCATCGAGCACACTAACACGGTGTGCATGCCACTACACCCACGTCAGTGCTGCTACTCAACCCATCACACAACGCGTAAGGCGACGAGGGCAACCGTTGACCCAACCACGCAACGGCGATGATGTGGTGCTGCCATGATGTTGGCACCGTTACTAGTACCCCCGCCACGCACACCGACAACGACTAGGATACCTGACTTGCCCTCGCTTTCCTTTCTTGTCGCAAATATACTTCATTATACTAGCATATTATCCTTGCAGAATAAATTATATGTAATATTCTGAATTGCCTAGTGATATATCAGGTGTCGAGGTGTAAGCCCGTCCGTCGGACTTAGCATTCCAGTTTCCCTTATCTCCTTACATCCCATACTGATACACCCCGACTTTGGCATTCTGACCATACCCTATATATACGACGCCGTAGCTACATTCAGGGTTCGTTCTGTTTTTCTCCCTCTATCTCTGCAATCGTATCGCTCTTCACGCTCTGTCTCGTCCGCTTAGTGTTTCCGCCCTCCAAGGCGGCTTCCACGAGGACAGTACGAATAAGGTGCAGCAACGATGTCGGACGCTACATATCAATGTCTTGGACAATATATTTCTGTTGATGAAACACTATATAATGGTTTGACGACAAAGGCACTGATTTTTAATCGACCGAGTTCAGCGTCAGGGCATCCTCGCCAAATCCTCGCCATGCATGCCAGCGAAACCGGCTGGTGACTTAGGGTAATTTCCTATAACCTGGGCGACATCAATGCGGTACGCTGTGGTGTGGAATTCGGCGCAGTTCGCAAACGTCCGACTCCTAGGAGAGTATCCTCGCCACGCAGAGGGGCAGAACCGCCAGCGGCAAAGTTTCCCCGCGCCCAGTCTGAATCCTGGAAAAAGCATGCTCGCGCGTTATATCGACTTGCAACGCACTGTGATCATATGAAAGTGGAAATTACAGACAGGAAATATTCTCATACAGGACAAGACAGAACAACGCTATCTCAGCGGGTGACATCAGACTCAGATGCGCTGCCACATGGGCAGAGTTTCACCGCAGGACCACCATGTGGTGTCCGATCGGGTATCACTCCGCTAGCTAAACAGCCTCAGTCCCATAAAACTGGCCGCCGGGGCCCGTCTGCTCACTGCACAGGAAGCAGCATCTATAAGAGACTCGCGTGCCGTTCTGTCGAATAAGCTACATTCTACTCTCCCTCCCACGGGTTGCGTTCCGCCAGCAAAGATGCGCTTCCGAACGTTCATTTCTTCGCTCGCCGTTGTAGGCGCGGTCTTGGTTCACGCGGAGTCACCTCACGACTCTAACGAATTGAGAACGAGGCAATTAGTATTTCGCTCCCAGGTTCAGGATGACACGAATCTCCGCTATGTCGCCAATTCTGGGATCTGCGAGACGACACCCGGTGTCACGCAGTATTCTGGCTACGTTGATGTTGGGACGAATATGTCGATGGTCAGCACGATATGGTGAGCTCGGGCAGTGCTGACGCTTCAATGTGATAGTGGTTCTGGTTCTTCGAAGCTCGCAACTCGCCTGAGACTGCGCCGTTCACGCTTTGGTAAGGGTGTCACAGGATGCGCCAACACGGGGGTGGGATCTGATCTTCTCACATGAAAGGCTGAATGGTGGTCCGGGATGTTCCTCTATGATTGGTCTCTTCCAAGGTTAGCTGCTATATGGTTGGGGATGTACTGAGTCATACATCGTTCATTTACAGAGAATGGGCCATGCCTCGTGAACGAAGATGGAAGCTCGACGTACCTCAACCCATACAGGTAAGAATACCACTCGATTACATGTGGATGACGTCTGAATAGGCAAGGCAGCTGGAACAACGCGAGCAACAGTACGCGCCTCACAATTTGACTCTCAGGCCTCAGGACGCGACTCATCTTCCTGTTCCAGTGATCTACATTGACCAACCAATCGGCACCGGATTCTCCTATGGAACAGACACGGTCAACAGCACGGAAGCTGCTGCACCATTTGTGTGGAAAGCATTCCAGATACTTTTCGAGAGCCAGCTCCTCTCAAAGTACGCGAGCCGCGAGTATGTGCCATGGGCCCTCTCTCCTGGAGTATAATTAGATCACATGATCAGGTTCATCTTTGCGACAGAGAGTTATGGTGGTCACTATGGACCCAGCTTCGTGACTTACTTTGAAGAACAGAATGCCTTGATTGCCAATGGTGCAATCGAGGGCGAACCTATCGTCGTCAGTGCCCTCATGATCAACAAGTAAGCTATGTCTGAATGATCCCGCGTGCGTAGTAATTCAATGACCCTTGCTGCAGTGGTTGGTACGATCCCTTGATCCAGAACATTGCCTATTACACCTTCGCAACTTACGCCCCCGGATACGGCCAACTTCAGCCCGACAATGTGCTAAAGAGTATGTCTCAGGCCCTCTACGGCGCAAACGGATGTGTCGCGCAAGAGAAGGACTGCTACGCCGCCGGTAACTCCACTAAATCCAACAAGATCTGTCATCAGGCGGACGATTATTGTGTACGCAGGACGTTCGTGTGCTCACAGCTTCATTACTTATATCAGAACCGTCGACCCAACAGATCAACCACGTTTTCGTTCCTGCAGTTGGAGACCGAGACCCCGATGATCTCCGGCAGAACTCCTCGGCATTGTTCCCTCCAGAATACTACTTGAATTACCTGAGCAATCCAGAGGTTATGAGCAAGATTGGTGCTGAGAGCACCTATCAAGAATGCCCCAACGCACCCTACGATCTGTTTGTGAAGACCGGAGATGTATGTCTCGTTTGGGGCTCACGACGCCGGAGAATGCACCCGAATTAATATGTACTCTACAGGACGCACGAACATGGCTCCCTCAGCTTTCCGAGTTGGCGAATTGTGGGATGAAGATTCTCATTTGGGTACGCGAACCCGATAATAGCCCCCCCTTGATCCCGCTGAAACTCTATTTCACGCTTAGGCTGGTGATGCTGATATCAAGTACGTATGCATCTACAACTCTCGGCTTTTTCCTGATGATCTGTCATTGCTCAGTTGCAACTGGCTTGGTGTATGTTTTCTTGAGCCTTGCTCTTCCACCGTTCATTGAATGCTCCGCAGGGTTACGCATCCGTACTTGCCATGGACTGGTACGGTAATGAGACACTCCACAACACCCCGCTCAGTAACATCACACTCGACGGTACGCCTATCGCCGCCGTCGCAAACGTGGACAACTTCAGCTTTGCGTACGTTCCACCTCGTTTCCCGTCACACATAATTCACGCTGATCCAATTCAAAACAGGAGGGTCTTTGCTGCTGGTCACGAAGTGGTACGTCATCCATCATGGCCGACCCTCGTAGCAATAGTCCAAGCATTGCATTTTACTGAACGATACATCCTTAGCCTGCGTTCCAACCTGCGGCAGCCTTGACGATTTTCACCCAGGTCATCAACAAGGAGCCTCTCCATTCAGTGTAGGAGGCCGGTTTAAGTGTCAAGAGAGAATTCACCACCAAAGGGGCCAATATTATCACAATGTCCAAATACGCCTAGTGCGGAATATCCAAGCAAACATACATGTACCGAAAGAATACCCAATTAGTATGAGCATCGCTTCTGCATTTGGTGTGTACATTGTTTGAATCGACAAGTTGATGAGGCCCGTGGCGACATTCGCCTGAATATTGCGTGCTCTCAGACGACTCAGGAAGTTTGGACTAGCTTAGGACTCACAACGAGGAATATCACTAGCCCATTCTTGTTTATGGCCTCGAGTAAAGCGGGAGCCGACTTTGGTGTGGAGGTCGTAGGGTCCTCTTGCAAGATTCTTTTACCCGAGGGGTCCAATGGATCTTTTAGCTTTGAAATACGAGTAGGGAAAAGGATCATATCTAGGAGATAAAATGCAAGAATGAATGAAGTGTTGAAGGCGACGATCCAGAGAATATATGGCAAGTTTGCCTGTATCAAGAAAGATATATGCAGAGTGTCAACGGTCTTGCTTGATGCATCGTAGAGCAGGAATACCAACCATCCTTCGTGAGACTTTAAGACCGTGTCTTAGAAGTGCTAGTAGGGTCCACCACACCAGAGCATACGAAAAGAGTTCGATGGTGGTCTTGGCATTTTGTCTAGGGGCCGAGGGGTTTAACTTTGTGACATGCTGGGAGTTACCACCTTCAAACAGGATAGCCTGCTGTTTACGGAAGAAGGACGGAGAAGGTGGAAGGATGATCGTGCCCAGAGAAAGCCCCATGATATGGAGCGAGAGATAGCCTGAGGACGTGAGCCTTGAGCGCAGAGCGGCTTCGAGGACCTCTTACCCAAGAGTGAAATCAGTCCTTCCTTGTTCGCGTAAATGACATTGCTTCGGGGGGCACTGAGGAGGAAGGCTTCCAGCCCCAAAAACGACAGTGCGAATTGGTGCACTATAGTATGTTGGGTTGAACAGATCATTACAGGGAGTTTATTATATCACTTACAGACACCGATCCAAAGACCTAACAATGACATAGGGATGTATTTGATGATCGGATGGAGGGCCACTTCTGCGACCGGCAAAATGGCAAGCGTCAAGAAGAAGTTCCAGTGCACCCCATACTCGGTGACGTGTTCCTGACACAAGTGAGTTCGTGAATCCAGGTGGTGGTAACAAGTCGCCATACAGGGTATTCTGTTCCCTTCACAAGTAATACTCGAAATAAGCCCAATACGACGATTGGCGAAATCTTTTTGATTATCCGGTATAATTTTGGTTTCACATCCGCATGTAACTGGGATGGATCCTTGATGAGGGGTATCGCAGAAACGATGCCTTGAGAAAAAACGAATGACCCAACTCCGCCATCCATCTAACCCGACGAGGTTGAGAAGAGCTCCAACAACATGTAAGCAAGGACAACGCGTACCAGCGACACACCATATGTTTCACACTTTGCAAGGGAACGTGGGAAGGCAGGAAAGTCGACGGCGAGAATGGAAAACACCGTTATTAGCATCATGTTGGCGCGATATGTTGTGAGTGCTGGGAGCGGCGTCAGTGCCAGTACTGGAGGCCTACCGGCGCCACCATTATCTCGTGCAGTCACAATTAACTTCGTCTCGTTTGTCTTTGAAAGCAAAGGTGTTCCACTTTCGATCTGAGGGAGGAGAAGCAAGACGCAGGTTGGAGCCAGAAGGAGCATCGAGAGTGCCCCGGGTGCATCGGCATAGACTGTCAGCGCAAATGACAGGGGTAGGACCAACACCAGCCATTCGAGAATGAATGGCATGGAACGGAACACGGTCAGGCGCGTTCGCAGGGCGGAATGCAGAGTTATCGATGCCTTGTGACCTTGAGCAACAGAACCTCCGACGTGTCGCACTGAACTCACCAGCCCGACTGCTAATATAAGGTTGACGTGGAAGACAGATGAGCCTGTCGTCCCGGAGACAAACGCCTCCTTCGAGACCTTGTAATTATTGTCCATCCGACCTGCAACTGACCTGCATGAGCTTCAAGTTAGTATGACGTTGAAACCAAATAGGTTTGGACTAGGTTTTCAAACCACGTGACTGACATCGTACAAACAAAATCGTTCATTATCGTTACTCCCCTTGATAAATCAACATGCGGCAGCTACTCGCTAAATAGCTAGTCCCCCTCAGGAAAACGTCTGCACCGGTCCAACAAATCTATGGCGACCCCAAGTGACCCAATTCACAAGAACGATAACAGCGACTCCGCCGATGGCCAGAATAGCGTAATTCATGTTCAGCTCGTTGACAGGATATGATGTGGGCAACACGAAAAGCACACAGATAAATGAGCTGAACTGTCAGAAAGTTACTAAGGAGAAATGTGACAGGAAGGTCCGATCGAACTGACTAGAAAGCTCACGAAGTTAATGGGCCATGACCACTTTCCCAAGTTAAAAGGACCAGGTTCCGGGAGCCTACCACGGCGGCAGGATCGTCAGTCTTCAGCGCTTCTAAAACTAACATTACGCTCACGAGTCCGGCCAAAACACCCGGATGAGAATAGGTTGAAGATAACTGAGCATCACAGATATCGCCGCAGAGGAAATCATTGCGTTAAACTGTGGAATAATCAATTCGACAGGCAAGTGAGATGTTGCATGTACGCACAGCAACGGTTGAGCCTATATAGGCACACGAGAGGATACACGCAACGAGCACAGACGTCCACACACCCCAATAGGGAGCTTGAAAACGATTGAGAGCCATGAACTTATCTTTCGCCGGGAATGCATTGTCTCTTGCAAGAGCGTAAAACAACCTCGAGCTCGCAGTAAATGCAGTGATCGATGCTGTTGCTTGCGCAAACATGATGACCACGAGGCACATAATGGTAAGTTTCGGTCCGACTGCGTCATAGAACAACTGTGCGATAAGTATAGCATAGGTCGTCGCCTGCACACTAGCAGTGCTCTGCATGGAGAAGAGGAGGGCGAGCATGTATGCGAAACCAATGAACCATGAACCTGCAATACTTCCCACAACAGCGAGAGGTGCGAGCATCTCAGCGCGTTTCGCTTCCTCGGCGACTTGGGCAGCTGTCTCGCAGCCTGCTAGGGTATAAATGGCCTCACGTTCACTCAGATTTGGTAAATCTTCGCAAAAATAGGTCGTTTACCTGGAGGAAACCTAAGAGGACAACAAAGCCTCGAGAACCCCACCCAGTGAAACTGCGATCGTCGCATGAGAGCCGACTTTCCACGCATTCGATTACTTACTTTTCGTAGTTAGTGAATACAAAGGAGGCCGAGTTCTTCCGAAACATCAGTCAACTTGCTTATTCACACGACGGAGTATTCACCTTCACGGGAGCCTTCACAAGTAGCGTTATCACAAGCACAAACGTGCCTCCGAACGTCCACCAAACGTTCAACGTACTCATTCGCCCAATGGCTTTCGTTCCAATCGTGTTGACCATGCCCGAGATAATATTGACAATCCAAGCTATCGCAGTGATTTCGACACGGGTCAAGGACCGGCCTCGGCCAACTTCTGCCATTGAAGCGACGTATAACGCCACACTAACATCGTTACTGGAGGAATGACGGTCGTCATGGCGCGAAACTCACCTGAGGTTACCGGCGGTACCAGTGAAGACCATTGCAATAGAGTATATCCATCCTGTACAGACTAAACTAGGCTCAGTTTGTGGTTCAACAATGGATCCATTCAGGCGCACATCCGAGGACAGGCAAGTCAGGCTTCATCTTGCAGACCCAGAAGTAAAGTCCGCCTAGGGTTGGGCTAGCAAATATCCATGAGTTTACGGGTGTAAAACTTGTCCAAACCCTCACTATGAGCTACAAATTTCTGCCAGACTGAGGGAGATGAGAAGCATGAAGAAACTGCATATCTACCGTGCCAGCGAGGGGATGCTCGATCAGACAGGAGAACGCGAGTCAGAACGAGAGCTACTCACGTTCCATCCCCAGAACAACCCAAGTGGGCCTCCAGAGAACAAACCGGTTTGAAAGGCACTACTCATCCCAGTGAGGATCCCAATAGCGCAGAACGATATTCCCAACACCCCAAACAGTGACATTTCACGCCGAAACTCGGGTTTGTACCCGAGATCGAGGAGACGCTGGTCCGAAGTGTCAGCTTTATCCCTCGTAATACTAGTGATCTCCTCGAGCTTCTCAGGGCTTGCATTTTCATGACGCATTGACATGGTGAGAGGTGAAGGCACACGACGCTGGGCAAGGTACTCGGGTAGCTGATCAACATCATAAGACCTGAGGGATAAGAAAATGGTCATGGGGACAACTGTGGGACAACGCACGGATCCGAACCTCAACGATTAATCTTCTGGAGCGAAGAACCGGGAGAAGAGTCCGAGGCTATGTACGTGATAAGTGATAAGTCGGTAAGTGATAAGCTATTCACGTGCAGGTATAGCGGAGCGCTCCATCGAGCTAGGGAAAAACCTGAAAACCTTGTCCGCCCGTGGAGTTAGTCTGTGAAATGCATTGTACTGTGCTGTCGGGTGGAGTGAGCTTGTGTTGAGTCCTTGATCAATAAGTTCGTCTCTCCACCCGCGAATCCGCGTCCGACTCGGAGTAGGTAAGGATTGAACCCGCTTCCAGAGACGGGTAAAACTTTTCGCGAGCATAGTGAGCTCGTGTACAAAGATCACCTGTCAGACATGTGCCACGCTCCAGACCGCGTAGGGTGGCTAGTCAGCTGCGCCTCACCTGACATCAAATACGTGTGGAGCTTTCTTAACGCAGCATTAAAGTCGCACGAAGTTTAAGCCGGATGAAAATGAGCCTTCGCAAAATCATGTTGACATCATATGAGCGTACGTGGATTATGCACATGAAAGCTGTCCAGGTAAGTATCACGACAATGTCTGGCGCTGTGCCTTCGCATTACTTGGCGTAAAGGGTAGGTCGATTAGCTGGTACGGGGTAAGTATAATACGCGACGACTCGTGTGACAAAGGGCTAACACAAAGCACGTGAACTGCAAGAAGGACGAGTAGAAGCGCACACGCACCGTACCAGCATGAAAGTCTGATAGAGGAAATTCGAAGGTAGAGATGAAGGCAGATGACAGCAACGACAATTATTTGACTCTTAACAGCGTTTTAGATCTCAAGGGTGACACAGCTAACACCGTTGCACCCGCGGTCATGGATAGCTATGGGGCTCACCAAACGACGCGCCCCTCCTCCGCTCTTCCAAGAGCGACTTCTATACCGACGGTGAACTCTGACCCAGCCTGTTCAAACACCACCTCTTTACCTGTCCTTCCCAGGATGTTTGCATTCATGTTTTTCTTGCTAGCTGGGACGGGTGAGTGGACGTGGGCGTATCTGGGATACTGTTCATGTGGCGCCGGAGTCGCTGATATCACTAACGGGCCCTCAGGAGGAGGCGAAGCATAGGCTCGCGACAAGTCTTCGCAGTGTTCGTCCTTATGATTGAAAGAAGTGCGGCGGGTCTTGTTCATGCTAGAATAGGACCTCGGAGCAGGTAATGAGACCGCCCTGGGTCTTGGGATGAATGGAGGATTGGAAGTGAGTGGAGGTCGGGGCGACGGCGACTGTGGCGATGGGGAAATGGATAATGACGACAATGGCTGCAGTAACAACGCAGAAGCACCTAATCTCCGCTCTTCGTTGTTCTCTGCAGTGGGAACGTCTCCACCGATAGCAGCTTGACTATATGGTGGCGGGATACTGCGCCGGAACATCGGAAGGACAGGGGACGGAGATGCTGAGGGCGTAGGGGGGATTACATACATGCTCGTAGTACGCTGACGCGGTTGAGAGGGACAGAAGTAGAAAGGATCATCCTCGTTCTCTGTGAGTCCCTCTATGAGACCACGTTCGGGTTCTTCAGCTGAAACAGCAAGAGGGACCGCCTGCGGGAAACCAACGGCATTGACCTGGACGGGCTCGAACAGATCCTCGCTATCGTCCTCGCATACCGGAAATAGCTTGGTAACGCTGTCAGCAAAGGTCACTCTCGATGACCTCTTGCCCTGTATCGTTTCCGTGATATGAACTGAATTGAGGATACCATATTTGCTGGCAGTAGATTTTTGTCCATCCTCCGCAACCCAAGCGTACATCGCAAGTGGTGAGCTCCGCATCGGTATTCCAAGAGACAGACCAGTGGGCACAATTGGTCCGCGGAGCTGCAGAATTCCTGCCGGTCGAGAAATAAGGCCAGGGGGCCTCATTGATGACCTGAACGTCGAGAGATTGCCGCCCCACACCTTTGGCGCGGAGCGAGAGGGGGAATATGGAGCAGAAATCTTGATGCCTGAGCTCCAGGCGCGCCGCTTTGCTCTGATTTCGAGGGACCTTTCCGTTTCAGCGTCCGACCACCCGTCCTTTGCTCCAATCAACGTCGCTCTGACAAGACTCCACCCCTCCTCACGAGCCCGACTCCGCACGATCTCGAGTGCGGTGCAAATACGCTCCAGACAGGCAAGGCGTGAGGTAATAAACTCGTCGGCTTGGGTATCTCTGCAGTCAAAGTTGTGTGCGCTCGAAGAGGGGAATGTAGAAGATGTTAGAGGGTGTAACGCCTGGACAGGCGTTGAAAGTGCCTTTGAATATTGGGCTGAAGCATTTCGAGAGCGAGGGCGAGATGAATTGACTCTGGACACCAATGGTGACTGGCAGGTTGCCTGCCGAGTCGAGCCTTGGTGTCTGTGTGCAGGCGGGACCAGGGGAAGATCTTCTCCGTCCTCAGGAGTCCGGACAGATATCTGACTATCATCTGACTCCTCATCGTCGTTAACGTCAGAAGGGGTAAGAGGACATCTCGATACGTCGAAAGCCGTGTCCGCCAGTCTATTGTCATCGTTATCGTTGCAATCGAGACCAAAGTCTGCCGGATATAGATGCCTGTCCTCATAGCTTGACGAGAGGCTATACATGCCACGGACACCATGACGTCCCATACGACTGAGCTCGATCGTAAGTTGTTCGTTATCGTCCCAATCGTCACCGACAGTGAAATGTTCTTCAAGGAGGTTGTCGTTATGGCCGTTGTACTCAACTGAAAAAACATCAACCTCGTCGGGATGGTGGACAAATCGAACACCCCATTCATCTGCTGCAATATCGACTCAGCGCAAACTCTGGAGATACAACACCTCTTACCTTGCTCTTGGCGGGGATAGACGACTCGATCGGTGTCTTCCGCGTTCGGCATATCTGGGAACGGGGATGGCGCACGGCAACGCCACTGGACTGACTCGCAGTCTTCCATGCGGTCCCCAAAGTCAAAAGCATTTCTGCCTTCACTTTGGGTCCTCCTGTGCCTGCTTCCCCTTGCCCTCGTATTGCTGATGCTAAACGCATGGGACTTGACGGTCTCGATGGACTCAATTTCCGCCTGAACTTTACTGGCCATAGCAATCAAAATCCATTCGGGATACCCAGCAGCAGGTGTGTATTGAGGTGTGAGAGCTGAAATGACATAGCGTCTCCAGACGTCGATGAGGGTTGCTCGGGCCCGCCGGCGAAAAATCTCTGAATCAGGTCGCGCTGAGGCAGAGCTGGTTCGGTGAGAAGAGATTGGAGAAGTCACGCTACCGGCGACAGGGAGGGGAGGAAGTGGGACTCGCGGTGGCGCACTGGAGGGCCGAAGGGGTGATGACAATGAAAGCGACTTGGGAACCAACGATCTGTCGACTCGAGAATCAAAGGGGAGGTCAACTGATTCAAAGGATGAACCCACGATATTAATGAAAACAAAAGAGAGCGTTGCCTCTTGTGTCTCCCCGATTTTGGAGACTTTGTAGGACTACCGCCAGACGGGAGGTCCTCTGTGTTACCAGTCGGGTTTCCAGGAGAGGCACTGCCTTCCATGCTACCTCGCTGGCTTTCAGGCTCGCTGCAGGATTTGACATCGACAACGACGCTCGACAACATTCGAACACAGTCCGAATTCATAGGGATGATCACTACCCGTTCATCGGCGAACATCACCTCCATCTCCTTTTGCGGGATGTCCATGGTCACTTGGTGAACGCGAGCGACCAACCCTACTGCTCGATCGAGCATGTGGATGCTCGACGGGGGGTCGAGGTACAGAACGGAGGTAAGCATTTGCAACTGTGACGACCACGCGGCAGGAATGGTCGCGCCGGGGCCAAGATCATGTAGGGGGAGGACGCTTGGAAATGTCAGGCCGTAAAGAATTGTGGGGTGAGGGCATGGTGGGACGAGACGGATTAGCATCGTGTAGACACACGCAAGAGATTAGGAGGCGGTGTAGTATAGAGTCTAAGGAGAGAAGGCAAGAATCAACAGGTGCAGCTCGCGGACGTCGTTGACGTCCAGCACAAAGAGCAATTGGCTGCTCGCCTGTTGGTTTTAGTGACCATAATACGTGAGTTTACGTTAACTTTTTTTTGCCGGACATTGGGTTGTGTGTGCCCCGCTTCTCCAAGCTGAGCCGGGAGAACGGTACGAGCCAGAGGGATAGCAAGACTAGCCCAGTGGGGTGCGTAGCACAGTAGCTCATTGGTATCATTGCCAGGAGACTTCAGACCGGTGAGCCACGTGTCACAAGCGTGTCACTTCCAAAGTAGTACGGAACACGCAAGACACACAGCACATGGGTTCTGGAAGCATATCCAACGCTCCAGCGTAGAACGTCGCCACGTTAAGTTCATGTTCGACCCGGGGCACTCCGTCCTGTGCAGCAGATCCGACATGGGATTCAGATTGAGCCAGGACACGTGTTCAGGCGATCGAAGGTCCGGCACAGGGATGGCACGCGTTGGCGCTGCATTACTTGGGTCGACCGCAATGCTCGACTGTGCGTCACAGCACAAGAGAGGGGGAGAAGTCGGATAGGGCATCGCATTCGAGACGTTTCTGGCACATTGATAGTGAAATCGCAGCACGCAGAACAAGTGAGGCACGATGACAAACCTCCAGTCATCGGTTCTACCAACACCATTTATACCAGACACGGACGCGTGTAGGGTTAGAGCCTTTCTTCCTGCCTGTTACCCCTCGCCACTTGCTTTCCCCGTCGGTGCCATGGGTGCAAACCATAGTCAGCCCAAGGATCACAAGGAAGAGCGCAAGGAGAAGCGCTCCCCGACGCTGTCAACGCTGTTCGGCAAGGCTCCATCGCGGCTGAACTTGCTCAATCTGGGTAGGCGGTCGCCGCAGCCCCCAGCGACGCCGGTGACACCGCAAGCGGTCGCAGTGATTGAGCTCGCCGCCGGGCAGGGTACAGCATCTCCGGAGGCATCGGCGGTGGACCCGGAGGATCGGCCGGAAATGACCGTCGAGGTGAGTCTTATTTCCCCTCTTTATCTGGATGCGGCCTGATAGTGCTCTCTGCTGTGGCCGGTTGCACTCCCGACGTAAATACGCGCCTCCCTTTCTCCCTTCCCCCCATCTTCTCTCTCCACATCCACGATCATCAGGGCCAGGAGTTCGACGTCGCGATTGTCATGCCCCAACAACCCACCACGGTCCCTTGCCAGGTGAGTTCGTGTTTGTAACCAGCCCTACCGTCTGTCGATCTCTCGCGCCCTCTTGATATGTACCCGATGGTGCTGACGGTGATTTTCTCGACCTGGCTTGCTGGATTCTAGTACCGCACGGGACGTACCCTTGGTAGCGGCACGTATGCAATCGTGAAGGAGGCGATTCATATCAAGACTGGGCAATACTACGCTTGCAAAGTCATCAACAAGAAACTCATGGAAGGGAGGGAGCACATGGTATGTACCTCTACAACATCTCATCGATGCTGCGATCTGCCCGCAAGGCTGCGGGATTTCCTAATTCCGCAGTGCTGTGGGTGATCGCGTCCGCATACACTTCCTGCACATGGTCATCTCCTGCTTAGTCCTCGTGGTATTGCTGATCAGCATTCCTAATGCGCGCTGATCGTAACATCACGCCTGATCCCGTGCGCGCCATCTTCTTGGCCTACCCTGAACCCTTGAATTTATTTATGATTGCTGACCCATGGTTCCTTAGGTCCGTAACGAGATCGCGGTACTCAAGCGAGTGTCTATCGGTCACCCCAATATCGTCACACTGCATGATTACTTCGAGGTGGGAATCACCACAGCCGATCGGAACTTGACGTTCATCGTCACGTAGACTGCTCACAATCTGTACCTCGTCTTTGACCTCTGCACAGGTGGCGAGCTCTTTGACAGCATATGTGCAAGGGGGCAATACACCGAAGCGTGAGTAACACAGGATTCTATCCGAACGCGTTGAAAATCTCACTTAGCAACGCAGTGACGCTGCCGAGCTCGTACGCACCATCTTTGGTGCAGTCAAATATATCCACGACTGTGGTATTGTCCATCGTGATCTGAAACCCGAGAACCTGATTTTCCGCTCCAAGCCCGAGAAGACGTCAGAGATCATGCTTGCTGATTTTGGGCTCAGCCGTGTCATGCCGGACAGCAAACTCAGCATGCTTACGGAAGTCTGCGGGACACCAGGTGTAAGCTCTCTTCTAGCAAGCGTTCCAACTCGCTGAAATGTTCTCCAGTATATGGCACCAGAAATCTTCAAAAAGAGTGAGCATTTCTTGGGAAATCGTCCAGCATTTACTTAGGCTTGATGTAGCCGGTCATGGAAAGCCCGTCGACATTTGGGCCATGGGTGTTATCACGTATTTCTTGCTTGCCGGTATACGCGGCCATTCATAAGCGTCTGCAGAGCCATCTGATATCTGCCACCAGGCTATACCCCATTCGACCGTGATAACCAGAGGCAAGAAATGGAGGCTATCATTGCGGGTGACTACCGTTTTGAGCCAGGTAAGCCTCTAGACGCCTCTTGCAGTGCGATTTATCGACCCCCCGCAGAGGAGTATTGGTCCAATGTGTCGGAGACCGCTCGTAACTTTGTTTCCACCTGCCTCACGGTCGATCCGGAAGCACGTCCAACAGCTGAGCAAATGCTCCAACACTCATGGCTCACTGCGGAAGTCCCGCACTTCGTGGAAGCAGAGAACGGGGAGCCAACAGATTTGTTGCCACATGTCAGAAAGGCGTTCAATGCAAGGAGGACATGTACGCTTCGTTTTTGCTTCGTCCAGCTAGAGTATATATTGATGATTGCACCGGTCCGCACAGTCCGTAAGGCTGTATTCAGCATGATGGCGATGAAGCGCATGTCGATCCTCGCGCACCACCTCACA
>QFEL01000464.1:0-14242 GCA_003316195.1 Neoboletus brunneissimus | reverse complement strand
GGTATGCTTACCCTATGTGTGATTTGTGGGCCCACACATGCGACATAAGCTGGGCCCGCCTGTGTCAAATCCACACACTCTACTTGTCCATGCGGGCCCACACGTATGATGCAACCTGCATCTGTGATGCCTGTGCAGGCCTGCTTTTATATAGTCCACTCACCCTGTCACTGCACAGGCGGGCCCATTTGCTTATATGAAATCTACTAATTTTCCATCACCAGGCCCGCCATGGGGTGGCCATATACATGGTGATATTGTCAGGGCAGGGTGGCCATCTATATTGGAAAATGTGACTACATGGGCTCGCCCACCCTAGGTTGAACCATAACATTATTCCCCCTTTGTCCCGCTTATGCGGCCCTTACCCTCACTTATTTCACACCTGGCACTTTAGCTTGCACGTCCTTCTGACATCCTTGCCCTTTGCCCCTGCCTCTGGCCCACATTCAGGCTCCTCTTCATTTGTACACTTATATACCAGACCACTTCATATACTTATTCTTCACCTTGATCTTACCTGGTCCTACTTTGTACTTAACCACCTGGTCTTACCTTGTACTTGACCACCCTTGACTCCCCCTTGCATTGTAGCACTTGTACCTCGCACCTTGCCAATGTCCACCCCTTGATCATCTTCTGCTGCTGTCTGGCACCCCTGTCAGGACTTCCTCAACCAGAAGATGCTACCAGGTCTATGTCTCAGGCCTACCTGGGTTTGAATGTAACACACTGAGGAACTGTGTCCACAATGTTACAGTATGTACTGAATACATATGTACCAAGGTTCTGACTTGGTAACTCATGGCACCATGCTAGGTACATTCAGGTAGATCAGGGTTTTAAATCTACATCTAGCCCTATGAGTCTTTCAAGTCCAAAGTGGGCATCTTTACTGTATCTTGAAGCTCCAAATTTTACCAACTTGCACTAACTGCAAGGCTTGGTCCACACTTCAGGACTTCACACCGAACTGAGTTTGTGAGCCTGGTTTGTTCAGGAATGAGTGGCAAGCTGGTCCAGAGCACTTGGGACCAGCATCTGGCAGCTCTGGCTCAAGCCTCATGTTGTATGTATGAACCTTATTCCTATCCAATACTACTAAGGCAATTTTAGTAATATAGGGCAGAGTGGAGGTAACTGTAATGCACGATGTGTACACACTTCCTTAGCCAGACGATGGCAACAAGAAGCAGCGATATAAAAATGAGTGCGCCATCTTTGCGGAGAATAACAACAACCCTTCAACGTTGATGGCCGTCTTGAGCACCTTCGTCTTCGTCCCTATCCTGAACCCCCTCAGATTCCCTGACCACCCTGGTTTTCACCATCATCGCCTCCATGTCCATCTTCACCCTGAGGAGACCCGCTCTCATGACCATGCAGTTTATCGAGGCTGCGGGAGTTTTTATGGCGTTTGACGAGTTTTCTGAAAAACCTACGACAGTAATTTAGCAACCAGAACACATTGCACTAACATCTCCAGAATTTCTTGCTTACTTATAGACTCCAAAGGGGAGGAAGAGTGGGGTGATCACCACGACGGCGACTATCGTGAGTGCTGATACACCCAGTATCAAAGGCAGAATCGTCACCGCGGTGATCGCCCTGTCACGGAGTAGTGTAGCGAGGCGATTCCAGTGGCGGATATGTGGTAGTACTGTGTCACCAATCGACATCAGACCTTCTTCCAAGAGTTCCTCGTCGACGGCTTTGATCATCTTGTCAAGCATATCGATCACGTCAGCTAAAAATCTTCAGCCCTTCACTTTGTTACAGAGAAACTCGAGCCGAACTAACCTCGGTTTGGAGTCTTGACTTGCCACGGCGATGTATCCACCTCATCAACGAGGTTCCCGGATAGATGGAGATGCTTCAAGCTTCCGTATTGTTGCGCGCCACGTGTGTGGTCACGTAGCATTTCTGAATCGACGTCATGTTAGCTCCGGCTTTCCAAGCAGTAACACTGAATACTCGCTATTCTGTGCCAAAATGCGCAACGCGCATGCGGGTCCGAGTATCGACGAAGGCGGCTTGGACAACGGCTCCGGTGACATGGTTTGCGCCCGAGCTGGTGATAACGATTCTCCTTCCGTTGCTTGCACTCCAGCAGATGTGGGGGATTCAGAACCTGGTCGAGTTGCGCTGGCGGAAGCTATTAACAAATAACCAGCTGGCAAGAGCATGTCGACTATTTCTGGTAAGTGACCCTTGATGGCGGCCGCACCGTGGTCTAGAAACAAGGACAGAAGTCATGATTCATTCAGAGAGTCGGGAACAGCATTCATACCAGTCTGAGCTAATGCAGACAGAATAGCCACACCCGCTTTCTGGATCCTCCATTCAGAATGTCGTAAATGATCCAAACTGATGGTAACAAGCTCGCGAGTCCACGGTCCATCCTGGTCTACGGACACATCAATTAACGTTAATTAAGATACACAGATATCATTCTCCCTTGCGACACATACCGAAAGACCTGAAGATATCCAAGCAAATAAGGCTGGTCCGGATCTCCCGAGGTTTGCCCGCTCCTAGTTTCTTTCTGAGGACCTTCGTGATGTCGTAGTCCTTGATCTTTTCCCTCAGGTCAGCTGCGTCGGACACGTGAGCACACGATCGGAGAGCTCCATGGACACACTACCGTGTTGCATAATATCGCCAAAAATCTGGAACCCTTCAACTTGACCAACCGCATCGTCGAAATAGTCCAGTCTCAGCATGCCAACGATATATCTCGGAAGGTCTTCGTTATCCTTGACTGACTCCTTCATGTCAGCTGATACAACCCTCAATGTCGCACGTTCTAAAGACACAGATAGGACTCACTGTACTTTAAGCACGTCGCCAAAGCATACGCAGAAAGCAATGCGCAACGTTTGCGCTGCAGCATGTTAATGAAGACGTTCAAGATGTCGATTTCACGGAGATAGGCACGTATACTGGGAGCTATTTGGTGGTGAGCTTAGGTTATAATCTTGGAACGGGCCCATACTGTCGCATAGATTCAATAGCGTCATAGTCGCAGCTGTGCGTTCGCGCGCCTTGCCCTTCACAACCGCCATCTTTAGTTCACCGATTAGCTTCTTCTGGGGTTCACTGAGATGCTCAGCACCTAATACAAGCATCCAAGTTAGAGTCGAACAAACAACTTGTTTAACGTCACTCACCGAGACCGAATAAGTGGCGCAAAATCTCATAGCCAGTAAACTCATTGTTGTTAGAAGTGGCGCGATTGTTGTTGATATTCAAGCGAGTCAAGGTACTGGCTATGTTGGCTCGGAAGTTTTGGTTGCGGAGACCAACCCGAAGTTGCTCTGTGCCTTTGAGGTGATTGGGATGAAATCCAGACAGATGTTGGATTTACCTTCCTCATTTGGATCATACAACGCAAGTAATGCGTCAACAGCGAACATACCGACAACGTCCTCACGCTCTCTTGCCAGCTCACGAAGCCTGGGCTTCAGAACGTCACATGCAATTCTCGCTGTTGGTCCTCCAGCGTCGATATCATTGGTACAAAATAGCAAAGTACGAGACTCACCTTCCTGAATTCGGGAAAGAGTTACAACAACTCGAAGACATGCGGTCAAATGATGAAGGTCTGAAAGTAAAACAGATTAATTTGGTCTACAACAAGTATGATAACATTACCAGCAACATCCAGCATCCGCGCGAGCCTTGAACGATGAGGTCCAAGGTGTGCGATGAGACCGGCCTGTAACTCCTCTGCAGAAGCATTGATATGCGTATAAAATGAGGGTAAGCACGAGCGCACCGCAGTTTACAAGGCAATCCAAGCCATCCATCGCCTGCACGAAGTTCCCCCCAGGTTTACTAATAATCTGGTCCAGGAGCTCCATGAATATTTGCAGCACATCGTCTGTCAAAATCCGCTGGCGGAGGACTTGGTGCTTTGTCAAGGGTCGCAGCAGAGCAACCACTCTTGGACAGTCTCGATGTTTGTGCGCAGATAGGATACCTCTAAAAGACGCCTTTGCGTCATCGAATACCTCTTGGCGTAATTGGATCTGGGTGGCAATGCTCGATGTGTTGGGTTTCTCGTCAAATGCTACCGAAAACTGTTGTTTGAAAATTGATCATAGACAGCAGAGTAATCTCACCAGCCTCATAATAAGCCACAATCATGACGAGCCTCACAAGACCACCGCGAGTTTCTATCAGGTTTTCGAATGTTTCTCGCCAACCAGGGACCTGCCGTACACATTCCCTCCCTTCTCCTGGTGGCAGACATGTCAATTAGCACGAACGATTGGAGAATAAAACTCACTGAATCTCAGCATGAACAGCAACCTATCAAGATATATTGGTGCAACACCTTTCTGACCGCTCAAGTAGACAAGCAACTCCATTGCTGCTGTATCGTCGAACATTCCTGTATCCCAAATTTCTTGGTCTAGTTCCGTATCAGTAGATTTTGCCTGGATGACTGGTATGTCGAAACCCTCTCCTAGCGTCGCTCGAGGCTTATATGCATTTGCAAATAGGACTGAAGCATGGACCTTTTGGCCGGGTATGATACGACGGGGATGCAAACGGTGCCACCTATAGGTGTGATCAGCCACGCAGAACAACAGTACGCCAAAGCTCACCGTAGAGCATCGCGACCAGTGCCACTGAATGAGACCTGATGCTTGATGGGGAGGTACTCGACAACTCTCCAGATGCGGGTCATTGAATTGGTAGTCCCAAAGTCGAGGTCGTCTGGTACCCAGACTAAATCTGTGGGTTTCAAGACAAGACCATTCGCAGATGCTTCTCGACGCATCCACAGCAGTGAGGCATTGCCAGCCTGATATGACCTGCCCGGTCTGTTCATACCACCTCTGTACAGTACACAATGTCAGCCACCCAAACTTCGGATGTGAAAGAGTACGCACATATCCGAATGACTACCAGCGAACCAAACTTCTTTGATCTGGGACATTGTTGTATGCTTGCCGTTCTCAGTGACCGAGTGGGGCTGCTCAAATTCAGTGACATCCCTCTTCTGCACGACATACTTGGAAATGCTGTCATTGCCTTTGCGTATTTCAGAGTTCATCTCGTGGAAGTACTCGGGCATAAATTTGACCCGAACCTCGTCGAGAGCGAGAGCGTGCCGAAGACTACAAGCATGGGCTGCGTCGCCACATGCTGAATTGAAGACGTCCCCCCTGACGAGTCCAACAGAAGAAACCGTGTCCCTAACAGAGTCAGCTCCTTGTCACAACAAAAACCTGGAAGAGTGCTACCATACTCCAACAAAATGTACACCCAGGTCCTTCCAAGAAAACGTGTTTTTAAACCCTCTCGCGATTTGTCGCGGTTTCGGCTTTCCTGAACGGATCGCTTCGTAGTGATCGTAAGCCCTGCCCGCGGCTGTTCGTCAAGGTGGTGCAAAGTAGACAACAATTACTCACGTTCCAATCTGTTTCTCCGTTGGCGTCCTTATCAAGCCAACCTGACCCACATATTCAGTTCTACGTCGTGATCAACGACTAATCTGGGTCACACCTCGTGTATCATCCTAGCGAGTACCCGCACTTGGTATGCACCTCGAGAGAAACCTATACCTCAATCATCAGCTGCGAGAACTATGACAAGGAATGAAACACACCAAAGAGGTATATCTGATCCCCTTCTTGATATGTTCGTGCTAGCCAACCGTACGCATCCTTGACAATTTCCTCCATGTTCCTGCCGTTTAGTATTTCATTGCGTCGGAAAACAAATAATCATAACGAGTACGAACCATGCAACCGCCATGTCGAATTTGTCAGAGATCGCTCTCTCCATGCGACTCAGAATATGTAACGACTTTGGACGTGTGCCAATTCCACTAGAGTAATATGCAAGTTGTCTGGGCTGTGGATAACCTATCTCCAGATCGATCTTTGCAAATAGCTTCACGACGTTGGTATTCTGAGAACGAGTCAAGAAAACTGAATGTAATACTCGTGGACAATCACATTTTGACCAAAACGGTTCGAGGTCCCGTCGATGCAGACCACGAGGTTCCTGGTGTTCGGGAGCCGTCTAGGGTTGCAGTTGGTGCACCTAGACGATGAAATCCCTACAGTTGGACTATCCATGGGGGTCATATAGTGGTCGTAGCTGGAAGGGCTGGGGATTGCAGTCGCCATGAGAGAGGATGAGATGGGGATGTGTAACCGCCGTCTTTTGAATTAGGCATGATCACGGCAACCCAATACTCGCTTCAACACGCGCTGCAGAAGTTTTGGAGCGGCTCGGTTGCTGTACCGAGTTAGATGGTGTGTTAAGAGGCTGTTAAGGAACGGACCAAGCCACCGCCAGAGTCGCGGCACCGATTGTCAAGATCCCTCCAACTTATTGAGATCCGCAGCCCCTACATGAGTTTGTTCACCATGATGATGTTTTATGTCGGACCGACGTGAAGTGACGAACCTGAGGTCGAACCCCTCATCTTCGCAAAGACCCAGGTTTGGTTCAAAATTAGATCATGATGCAAAGCCGCGCGTTCGATTTCGCAAGTGCTTGGTAGTCCACTTGCAGGCGGCTATAGGCCATTAATATTTCGGCGACCCTACATACAGCGCTGCCATAAATTTCAGAAAATATCAAAGGAAGTAGGAGGATGCCGGTACAGTTGAAGCGCTGGGCCTATAATGCACATTAGCATTTCGTACACTCTCGGCTAAAATAACTATGTTTCAGTGGTATGCATTATGAGCATTTCTACACTGCAGTTCTATGGCAACTAGACCATCAGACATCCCAAACACCACAAAAATGCACATTTTGTGGAGGGTACGCGGCTGGCATGACCTAAATGCACTTTCTTGGATTGCTTAATTGCTCACCAGCCAAAGAGAGGGCTTCAAGGGGCTGTCAGAGTCGTCAAGCGATAACGTTATTCGTCTGCTTTGCGGATGTAGGATTCGTAGGGGGTCGAGGTGGGCACCGTTCCGACTGCTCAACACTGCTACTAGAAGCATTTTCAAGATATGGCAAAGTAAAAGTGACTGCAATGCGAGATGTGTGCATACTTCCTTGGCCGGGCGACGACAACAAAAAGCAATCATATAAGGATAAGTAAGTACGCCATACTGAGGGAAAATAACAGTAACCCTTCAACACTAGTCAGTTATATTATTGCCTTCTTGAGCACCTTCGTCTCCGTCCCTATCCTGAACCGCCTCCGTCCCCTGACCACCCAGACCACCCAGGTTCTCACCACCATCGCCTTCATGGCCATCTTCATCTTGGGGAGACCCGCTCTCATGACCATGCAGTTTATCGAGGCTGCGGGAGTTTTTACGACGTTTGACGAGTTTTCTACAGAACCTACGACAGCAATTTAGCGACCAGAACACATCGCACCAACATCTCCAGGATCTCCCACTTACTTGTAGACTCCAAAGGGGAGGAACAGTGGGGTGATCACCACGACGGCGACTATCGTGAGCGCCGATACACCCAGCAACAAAGGTAGGATCGTCACCACGGTGATCGCATTGTCGCGGAGTAGTGTAGCGAGGCGATTCCAGTGGCGGATATGTGGTAGTACTGTGTCGCCAATCGACATCAGACCTTCTTCCAAGAGTTCCTCGTCGACGGCTTTGATCATCTTGTCAAGCATATCGATCACGTCAGCTAATGCAAATCTTCAGCCCTTCACCCTGTTACAGAGATTCGGGCGCAACCGACCTCGATTTGGAGTCTTGATTCGCCACGCCGATGTATCTGCTTCATCGACGAGGTTCCCGGATAGATGGAGATGCTTCAAGCTTCCGTATTGTTGGGTACCACGCGTGTGGTCGCGTAGCATTTCTGAATCAACGTCATATTAGCTCTGGGTTTCCAAACAACAACACTGAATACTCGCTATTCTGTGCTAAAATGCGCAATGCGCATGCAGGTCCAAGTATTGATGAAGCTGGCTTGGACGAAGACTCCAGTGGCAACAGTTCCTCTTCTATTGTTTGTGCCCCGCCCAAAATGGGGGAATCAGAACCTCGTACAGCTGTACTGGTGGGTGGTATTAACAAATAACCGGCTGGCAATAGCATGTCGACTATTTCTTGTAAGTGTTCCTTAATGGCGGCTGCACCGTGGTCTAGAGACAAGGACAGAATTCGTGATTCATCCAGAGAGTCAGGAACGACATTCATACCAGTCTGAGCTAATGCAGACAGAATAGTCACACCCGCCTTCTGGATCCTCCATTCAGAATGTCGTAAATGATCCAAACTGATGGTAACAAGCTCGCGAGTCCACGGTCCATCCTGGTCTACGGACACATCAATTAACGTTAATTAAGATACACAGATATCATTCTCCCTTGCGACACATACCGAAAGACCTGAAGATATCCAAGCAAATAAGGCTGGTCCGGATCTCCCGAGGTTTGCCCGCTCCTAGTTTCTTTCTGAGGACCTTCGTGATGTCGTAGTCCTTGATCTTTTCCCTCAGGTCAGCTGCGTCGGACATGTGAGCACACGACCGGAGAGCTCCATGGACACACTACCGTGTTGCATAATATCGCCAAAAATCTGGAACCCTTCAACTTGACCAACCGCGTCATCGAAATAGTCCAGTCTCAGCATGCCAACGATATATCTCGGAAGGTCTTCGTTATCCTTGACTGACTCCTTCATGTCGGCTGATGCAACCCTCAATGCCGCAGGTTCTCTAAAGACACAGATAGGACTCACTGTACTTTAAGCACGTAGCCAAAGCATACGCGGAAAGCAATGCACAACGTTTGCGCTGCAGCATGTTAATGAAGACGTTCAAGATGTCGATTTCACGGAGATAGGCGCGTATACTGGGAGCTATTTGGTGGTGAGCTTAGGTTATAATTTGGAACGGGCCCATACTGTCGCATAGATTCAATAGCGTCATAGTCGCAGCTGTGCGTTCGCGCGCCTTGCCCTTCACAACCGCCATCTTTAGTTCACTGATTAGCTTCTTCTGGGGTTCACTGAGATGCTCAGCACCTAATACAAGCATGCAAGTTAGAGTCAAACAAACGACTTGTTTAAAGTCACTCACCGAGACCGAATAAGTGGCGCAAAATTTCATAACCAGTAAACTCATTGTTGTTAGAAGTGGCGCGATTGTTGTTGAGATTCAAGCGAGTCAAGGTGCTGGCTATATTGGCTCGGAAGTTTCGATTGCGGAGACCAACCCGAAGTTGCTCTGTGTCTTTGATGAGGTGATTGAGACGAAATCCAGACAGATATTGAATTTACCTTCTTCATTTGGATCATACAACGCAAGTAATACGTTAACAGCGAGCATGCCGACAACGTCCTTGCGCTCTCTTGCCAGCTCACGAAGCCTGGGCTTCAAAGCATTACATGTACTTCTCGCTGTTAAGCCTCCAACATCAATATCATTGATACAGAATAACAAAAGTATTGGAGACCTACCTTCTTGGATTCGGGAAAGAGTTACGACAACTCGAAGACATGCGGTCAAATGATGAAGGTCTGAAAGCAAAGATTAGCTTAGTCTACAACGGGTATAATAGCATTACCAGTGATATCCAGCATCTGCGCGAGCCTCGATGGACCAGGCCCGAGGCGTCTGATGAGACTGGCCTGTAATTCCTCTGCAGAAGCATTGACACGCGTATGCAATAAGGGCGGGCACGAAACGCACCACAGCTGACAAGGCAATCTAAGCCATCCATTGCCTGCGCGAAGTTCCCTCCGGGTTTACTAATAATCTGGTCCAGAAGCTCCATGAACATTTTCAGCACATCGTCTGTCAAAATCTGCTGACGAAGGACTTGGTGCCTTGTCAAGGGTCGCAGCAGAGCAACCACTCTTGGACAGTCTCGATGCTTGTGCGCAGATAGGATACCTCTAAAAGATGCTTTTGCGTCATCGAATACCTCTTGGCGCAATTGGATCTGAGTGGTAACACCCGACGTATGGGGTTCCTCATCAAATGCTACCAACAATTATTGTTTGGACAGTGACCATAGACATCGAAGAGTAATCTCACCAGCCTCATAATAAGCAACAATCGTGACGAGCCTCACGAGACCACCACGAGCCTCTATTAGGTTTTCGAATGTTTCTCGCCAACCAGGGACCTGCCGGACACATTCCCTTCCTTCCTCTGGAGGTAGAGGCATTGATTAGCAAGTAAAAACCATCGGAGAAGAAAACTCACTGAATCTCAGCATGAACAGCAACCTATCAAGATATATTGGTGCAACGCCTTGCTGACCGCCCAAGTAGAAAAGTAACTCCATTGCCGCTGTATCGTCGAACATTCCTGTGTCCCAAATTTCTTGGTCCAGTTCCGTATCAGTAGATTTTGCCTGGATGACTGGTATGTCGAAACCCTCTCCTAGCGTCGCCCGAGGCTTATATGCATTTGCAAATAAAATCGATGCATGGACCTTTTGACCAGGTATGATACGACGGGGACGCAAAAGGTGCCACCTGATGGGTGTAATCAACAACGCAGAACAATAGTACGCCAAGACCCTCACCGTCGAGCATCACTACCAGCGCCACTGAATGAAACTTGGTGCTTGACAGGAAAGTACTCCACGACTTTCCAGATCCGGGTCATCGAATTGGTAGTCCCAAAGTCGAGGTCATCTGGAACCCAGACTAAATCTGTTGGTTTCAATACAAGACCATTCGCAACTGCTTCTCGACGCATCCACAGCAGTGAAGCGTTGCCGGCCTGGTGTGGCTTTCCCGGTCTGTTCATGCCACCTCTGTACAGCATACAATATTAGCCGCTCGGACTCGGGTTGCGAAAGAATACGCACACGTCCGAGTGACTACCAGCGAACCAAACTTCCTTGATCTCGGAAGTCGTTGTCTTCTCGCTGTTCCCGGTGACCGGGGAGTGGGGCTGGTCGGAGTCGGTAACATCCGTTCTCTGCGCGACATACTTGGAAATGCTGTCGTTGCCTTCGCGTATTTCAGAGTTCATCTCATGGAAGTACTCGGGCATAAACTTCACCCGCAACTCATCGAGAGCAAGAGCATGCCGGAAATGACAAGCATGGGCTGCGGCGGCAGATGTCGAAATGAAGATGTCCCCTCTGACGAGTCCAACGGAAGAAACCGTGTCCCTGACAGAGTCAATTCCTTGTTGCACGATGGAAAGCTGGAAGAGCGTTACCATACTCCGACAAAATGCACACCCAGGTCCTTCCACGAAAATGTGTTTTTAAACTCTCTCGCGATTTGTCGTGTTTTCGGCTTGCCTGAACGGATTGCTTCATAGTGATCGTAAGCCCTGCCCAGCGCCTGTTTGTCGAGGTCGTGCAAAGTAGATAACAGTTACTCACGTTCCAATCTGTTTCTCCGTTGGCGTCCTTATCAAGCCAACCTGACCCACATGTTCAGTTCTACGTCGTGATCAACGACTAATCTGGGTCACACCTCGTGTATCATCCCAGCAAGCACCCGCACTTGATATGCACCTCGAGAGAAACCTACACCGCACTAATTAGCCGCGAGAGCTATGAAGAGGAATGAAACACACCAAAGAGGTATATCTGATCCCCTTCTTGATATGTCCGTGCTAGCCAGCCATATGCGTCCTTGACAATTTCCTCCACATTCCTGCCATCCAGTATTTCATTGAGTCGAAAAGCAGATAATCATAATGAGTACGGACCATGCAACCGCCATGTCGAATTTGTCAGAGACCGCTCTCTCCATACGATTGAAGACATGGAAGGTTTTCGGACGCGTGCCAATCCCACTAGAGTAATAAGCAAACTGTCTGGGTTGTGGATAACCTGTCTCCAGATCGATTTTCGCAAATAACTTCACGACGTTGGTATTCTGAGAACAGTAGCGAGTCAAGAAAACAGAACGCCATACTTGTGGGTAATTACATTTTGGCCAAAACGATTCGAGGTCCCGTCGATGCAGACCACGAGGTTCCTGGTGTTCGGAAGCCGTCTGAGATTGCATTTGGTGCATCTCGACGATGAAAGCCCTACAGCTGGGCTTTCCACGGGGGTCATATTTTGGTCGCGGCTGGAAGCGCTAGGGATTGCAGTCGCCATGAGAAAGGGCGAGATGTGTAGCCGCCGTTTTTTAAATACAGCATGATCATGGTAAGCGCTTGGTTCAACAAATGTTGCAGACAGCCTTCTCGGGGTTGCTCTGCTGATCAAGCCATATATGGTTTGTGTTATGAGCCCGTACTACCCCTGCACGGTGGATGAAACCCAGAAGGACCAAACAACTGCCAGAGACACAGCCCCCGCTACCGCCCGCCACGGGGTGGTATTCGTGCCGTGACTGCAGCCTGGCGCCGACCGACACTGACTTGTAGATTCTTCTAGGCCCAGGGAAGCACAAACCTGTCATTATGATGATGGATGATGACGGATTTGGTATTGGTGTCACGCAATGTACACTATTTGGGGCCGATCAACCATCTCGACGTAAAAGGACCCCGCCCACCGCAGGTACAACATACCGCTCGATTCACCGCAAAAAGTAACTTTAATCCAGGAAATTTACATGCTGTGCACCGCCGACATTGGCCCAGCACAGTTTGTAAATTTCTCGAGATAAGCGCTGCGCGTTCCTGCCCGAAGCTTCCGATTTCGGCAAATGTCAGTGAGAGGACACCGAACACCACCCCGCCGATGGCTTGATGCGGAAAGATTGCGAGCTCAAATTCTCATTGATCATCACGTGCCTTGCAATTCAAAGCCCTCAATTAGAACTAAAGTCACAACTAAACTCCTCCAAAACGATAGCGCGAGAAATGGGTTCCATAGGTTGACTTGTCGTACATACATCTGCAGAGTTGGTACAAGGACATGTTTCTTAGACTTTTCGATCACATCTGTTGGAGCTTCTTGAAGAAGAGGGGATCAGCATCGTCCGCAACCGAAGACAGCGTCAGTCGGTCCCACTGCTCTACCTCCTTCTTGATCTGGTCGAGCTTATTGAGGATGAGGTACTGCGAGTCACCACCCAACGGCAATCTGAGAGGGGGGTCGGCTTCTCGGGAGATGGTTATAAGCGCCCTGCTAACTGTTAATGATGTGAAAGTTAGTCGACAGATAGGAGCATTCAGAGAGTGTGGACACACGCTTGACGGCGTCTCCTATAAGCGAGCTAGACTTGTACATGTCACGCATTTTGTTGGAAGGACTTTCAGGAGTGTCATAGGCAGGAGGCAAGGGGCGGTCGACCATGTTGCCCTTAGCCCACTCTGTTCTCACACCTCCAGGCTGAACGATAATAACTTTAATGTTCCATTCGGGGAGTAGCTCTTTTTGAAGGCCCTCGCTGAATCCCTCGAGCGCTGTAAAGCACACAAAGAATGGATAACTTTGTTTCGCCATGAAACTGAGAAGACATACCAAACTTGCTCGCAGAGTAGAAAGTAAGGGTGGGGTTAGCGATGAAGCCACCCACGGAGGAAATGTTGATGATGCGACCGGCAGGCATCTTGTGCTCACGGAAGTACTTTACGGCCTGGGAGTGTGATCAGATACATCAATCCGTTGGATGAACTGGTAGGCACCCACCTCGCGACTGATACGAACGGCGCCCCAGAAGTTAACTTCAAATTGGTAGCGCGCATCTTCGTCGCTGGTACCCTCTACGACGCTGTTCAAACCATATCCAGCGTTGTTGACGACAACGTCAATGCGACCAAAGTGCTTGTGGACCGTTTCGAAGAGCGCCGCAGCGCTATGAGCGGGGTTTCCGACGTCATATTCGACGACGAAGAGTTTGTGAGAGGGGTAAGTGGCAGTGAGCTCAGAGATACTGGATGCTTTGCGTGTGATAGCGGCAACACGTTCGCCAGCTGCAATTACTTCCTTGACTGAGGCTTTGCCGATACCTGCGGAAGTACCTGTGACTGTTCGCACACATAGATCAGAGACTGGGCGAGCATCAAACAAAGTCCAACTCACTGAGCCAAACACGGGAATCCGACATTGTGGAAGAAACTTGTGAGAGAAGATACGGTGTTATGAGAGTCGATGGTACTGATCCTTGACGTGCGAGGTGGTCCGACGTTTTATCTACTCCTCAAGTGCGGAACGGTCATCCATCTTTACGTTTATGTCCCTAGAGAAGCATCCGCGACCGTGTGACGCGTAAGCCTTCCTGAAACGCGGTCGGATTTGCGCCTGTAGAGACAGTGGGGTTGTTGCTTGACAAAGCGTCAGCGCGAATTGATCAGCCGAGCTGGTCAAGCAGTGCTTAGTAAGCACTACCCCCCAAATCAAATGTCG
>QFEL01000463.1:10810-24989 GCA_003316195.1 Neoboletus brunneissimus | reverse complement strand
GCAGGAGACAATGTTGAAGAGGAAAGAGGAAATGGATCAGATGTGTACGGAGCACGGACGAGGGACCCGTAGGCGGACAAATAAGTAGAGCGCAGCACATGCATGCAAGCTAATGGACATGTCAGACTCTGATCGTCTGTTTGATAAGTATGTAGGGCGATTACCAGTGTAAAACGACTTGTTCACCAAACGAAGTTGGTGCGACAGCCAATACAGCGTCTTGCGTTGGCGCTCAGGTTGACTCTCGTTTTTCCCGGGCGCCTGGGGAAATGTCATGTATACGATCTTGAGGAGCAGATGCAGGGGCAATGTCGCCAGGTTCTGACGGGACCCATTGCCAGGAAATGGCGGTGGGGCAACCGAACCCGCTGCAGCGTAAGGTGGAGGAGCGATCATACACTTTTCGTCAAGGATGACCATGGTAAAAGTTGTTCTTAGATGGCCGTTTTATAACGACAGCTGTGGGCAAGACCGGGAGAGATATCCGACCGAGGTTATTCCCAGAGTGGAAGCAATGTGCAGCTCCGGCGCAGCAGTAGAATATATAGCGTCGATGCTATCCAAGCACGTCTCGCACGGCAAAATCGCCCACGTAGGGAGTGTGAGAGAAGAGGGCAAGTTCACTACTCGTGCTCTGCTGTGATGTTACATGGAGAGGACATGTGACTCAATCACTGCTCAGCCACTGAGCAATACTACATCCTGACCTTTGTCGTTCGACTACACATATTCAGATACGCAAAAAGATGCCACGGAGGGCACGAATACGTTTTGTGTCCTTGAAATTATCCCTCGTGAATCTACCTATCTCAATGTATGGGCCTCTTCTTGAACGATCCATAGTGCGTGCGTGCATTGCGCCAGCACCTCCAACTTTAAACGTCCGTTTGACGCTCGACAGCGACCACAAACGCTTGCCGTACATTTGAAACGCGACTCTCAAGCCTCAAAGATAGAGGCCTATGTGGGATGGACTGGAATGGCATCTTCCTCTTCCCTCGCCCATTTCAGCGCAGACGCGCGAGAGAACGCGTTTGAGACGATCGAGATTGATCCTCAGTATGCGCAAGGCCTTGGATTCGCAGAGGGCGACATTGTACGTCTGCTACTTCCCAAGACAAAGTGCGTCTCATCTCGTCTCCCGTAGGTTGAGATTGGTCTGTTGTATGACCTGCCCTTTGCCTCCACGGTGGGAACGGAACCTCTCACCGCAGATGACTGGGAAATCATCGTGAGTCTACTTTATTGGTCCCACCGAAATACTTACTATTTATTATCCAGGAAATCCATGCTTCTCATGTCGAGTCAACCCTGTTATCCCAGGTTCGGGTCGCAAAAGTCGGTCAAGAAATTGATGTGTGGGTGTTGGGGCGCACAAGAGTTCGCCTTCTTGTTGGTAGGCTCTATTACCTTGATCCACGTGTTCTCCTGATCACCATCCCCAGTCTCTTTGGCCCCGTCAACTAAAAGCAATGCAGCTCTCTTGACAACTGATAGTGAAGTCAGCATCGCACCGAAGACGCACACTCGCCAAAAAGCTACCGGGGGCACCCCACCTAGCACTTCTCAAGATGGTACAGCCAGAAAAGATCCCACGGAATCATCGTTGCCAGCGACTGTATTGCGGGTTCTACCCACTCGCCTAATCCACCGATTTGCACCCTCGTCGACTTGTTATAACCGACCGGAAACACTAGCTTATATTCATCCCTACATATTCTCCAACCTTGCGAAAACTCGGTATCCGATGAAGGAAGATATGAACGATGTTTTTCTCAAGTTCTCATATCGACCGCTGGACCCTCCGCAGAACCCGCTGGACCCAGGCCCCAATGATAATGCAAATGCAGAGACGCAGGAGCCTGTTGCTCAGGTTCTTCACCCAGGGGGGAAAGGCGAACCTCCCGCCGTGGAAAAGACATCATCAAACGTGTCCACGGAAAATTTCATATTAGTGGGGTGGTCCGATAAAGTCCTAGAAAGCCATGTGTACTTTCCATACAAGTTGGAAGGTGTCAGTGATTGGAATTGGATTCAGTGAGTGACGTCTTCACGTCAATATGGTGTTGTCAAATGCTCGTATTGATGCTGGCGACGAAGTGTCATTCCAACGGGAGAGCGAATGACGTTTTCGGAGCTCTTCACTAACATTCCTGCTGATAATCTAGACGAGGCAGAACCGCTGTGAGTATATCGGATCAGAATATATGATAGTACCTCCATTGATGAAGGCTTACCAAATGCAAGGCAACCACCCCCGCCGGAAACTGTACTCTCTGGTGTGCAAGACATCATCGAAGAAGGCACCAAGCAGCTCCTTGCTAATTTTGCTCTCCATTCTCTCGACAAGATGGTACATGGAAGTGGGTACCCCATTGATTGAATATTTTCTATATTGTTTAACAATGCACCGTAGTATCCGCAATCCTCTTGACTGGGAGAAAAGGTGTCGGGAAGACCTCAGTGGCCCGAGCAATCGCGAAGCGGCTTGAGGAAGACACTCGCACGTACGCATGTAGGGTCTTAGTTGTTCTCTGCATCGTTTTGCCGCTGATTGGATGAAGACATCCACTACATTGATTTTCAGTTCTACACCGAGAAGCCGGTAGCAACCTTGAAGGCTCTTTTCCGGTACCTGTACGAAATTGCAGCATGGCATCGTCCGACCGTACTCATATTCGATAACCTCGACAAAGTCCTGAAAGCAGAGGTCGAGGTGAGGGACTTCTGCGTTCGCAACTTGACCTGCCTCCGTGTTGACGATTAAATACGGGTTACTAGCACACCGACTCATTCCGCTCTCGTCATATCACGGAGCTTTTCATCGCTCAATACTCTTCTGGAGAACGCATGATACCTTCAAACTTTCGCGGAATAGTTATGATTGGAACCGCTGAATCGCAAACGAGTCTGCACGCCCTCGTCCATACATTGCACATCTTTCAGGAAGTGTACCACATCCAGTCTCCCAACAAGGATGCGCGCAAAGAGGTCAGCAGGCGGCCCCTGCTTAGTCTCCGTTAGTGGACTGATTTTCGCATCAGATATTGGCAAATTTGGTGGAACGACTATGTAAACAATCCCCTGGTGTTACTGTAGACCCCGACGACCCTCCAAACTTTGCCATGGTTTCGACGCACACAGAAGGCTATTCTCCTGTTGATTTACAGGATCTTGTTACCCGTACAGTGCAGCAAGGTGCTAACCGAGCGTTTCTGAAGCATGGACCACGGGCAGCTGAAGTAAGCATGTTGGTTCGAACAGGTTGCTGTTGTAGATCTAACAGTACACTAGGTTAATTTATCCGCCGCCGATTTCTCGAATGCGCAGGTGGATTTTGTTCCCCACTCTTTACGTGATATCCCCCTTCAGAAATCAAACGTAGAGTGGGCCGACATTGGAGGTGATTCTGGGTCAACTTCTCTCTGTGGTCTTGATTGTCAACCCCTATTCCAGGGTTGAAACATCCCAAACGCATTCTGCGAGAAACACTAGAATGGCCCACCAAATATGCCCCATTGTTCAAACAGTCACCCTTGCGCCTGCGGTCGGGGTAAGCTGGCAAAAAGAAAAAACGATCCGCGTACTGTTATTTACGTCTAAACAGGTTGTTACTCTATGGTTACCCAGGGTGTGGCAAGACGCTTCTTGCCTCTGCTGTGGCCAAAGAATGTGGGCTGAACTTCATTAGTATCAAAGGCCCTGAGCTCTTAAACAAGTATATCGGTGCAAGTGAAAAATCTGTGCGTATGAAATGTAGCAGATTCTCCGTTTTTAAATTTGTTTCTCAGGTTCGAGATATTTTTGAACGAGCTTCCTCTGCGAAACCGTGTGTCCTGTTCTTTGATGAGTTCGACTCTATCGCTCCCAAGAGGTCCGTCAGTCTTCATTCTATGTATGCCACATTTCCTTATATCCATGATTTTTAGAGGACATGATAGTACGGGCGTAACCGATCGTGTAGTGAACCAACTGCTGACTGAGATGGATGGTGCTGAGGGCCTGACTGGAGTATACGTTCTCGCAGCCACAAGGTCGATATTGCATCCATCCAACACTGTTTCCATCTAACTCCTCAAGCTAGTCGACCGGATCTCATTGACGCTGCCCTCCTTCGTCCTGGTCGTCTGGACAAATCTATTCTATGTGACATGCCTAATGAGGAAGATCGAAAGGATGTACGAGATTTTCTCTCTGTACATCATTGGTGAGCTAATTACAACAGATTTTACAAGCGGTTAGCCGAAAGGTAACATTGGGACCGTCGATCGATTTGGAAGAAATTGCTCGATTGACCAAGGGATACTCAGGGGCTGACCTTCAGTCCCTAGTGTACAATGCTCATCTCCAAGTCGTACATGCATCCATTGATGTGACATCGACTAGACAGTCAGGGCAAGAGGAGGAGAAACGGATTCAATATGTAACACTTGGTGCTACTGGGAAACAAAAGATTCTTTCGAGAGCGGAGGAGTCTGCGCTGCAGAAAAGAGTACGTAGGTTTGATGCCTTGTTCAGTAAGTAAACTAATGTCAACACCCATAGCTTCAACAAATAACGAGCTCTAAAACGAGTGTCAATACAGAGAAGAAACCAGCTGACACGCCTAAAAAGGTCTCGTCTGCATTTTTATTGTGCAGGGACGACTGCTTAATGGTGTGGGTGGTGCCAGTACGAAATAACGCAAGCCGATTTTTTGCAGGTGCTCGAGACCACGCGACCGTCTGTCTCTCGGGAAGAGCTGGATCGTCTTGGCAGGATGTGAGTATCTTCCTAATATGGGGTGCAGGGTCCGGTGCTTATGCGGAGAGGTCCCAGATATGGTGGTTTCGTATCAGATCGTAGTCAGAACAAAACAGCATTCCCGGCGCCACCCGCCCCAGGCGGTGTCGGCTCCCGAGCAACACTTGGATGACAGGGGGATTTGCGATAGTCTTTAAATTAGCAAAATGGCCAGCGTTTTACTTCTTGCGGTTCGCCTTTGTCCTGCTGCTTTTGGAGAGACTTTTTGTGATATTGGGGGTGCTGTGGACGGGGTGGATGAAACGAGGCACAGGCGAGGCAAGCTCGTAAATGAGGGGTGCCACAACGTTTCGGGGTCTCGTGCGACAGGACCCCAGAATGTGGGAGCCAGGGTTTATTAGCAACCAAAGAGATCCCCCTTCGTAGAAGTGCAAAACACTGGAAATTCTGTTACTTTATAATGGTTTCTTCGAAAAGGCATCAGAAGCATGGCAAAGCACCGTTACAAAGTGCGTTTTGTGTTTGCACAATGCTGCAATATTTGTTGTGTTGGGCAGATCATTGACACAACCTCATAAGCAGTGAGGACACGCACGACGAGGTCGAAAGGCAGGGTCAGTCCCCACGTTCCACTTAGGAGGATAGTGGCAACCAGCTCATTGCTCCAATCCGATCATCTCTATTCACCTTATGTTTTTCCCCATTAGCCCCTCGCCGATCCCGAGCAAAACACCCAGTTGCTGACAGAGCAGCTGCGCTCGTTGGGGCTGTATGCAGCGCACACACTAGGAGACGGCAATTGTCTATTTCGTGCATTGAGCGATCAACTATATGGTTCCCCTTCATATCATCCTCAACTACGCAAGGATATATGCGACTGGATTGAGACCCACTCACAACGTTACGAACCATTTTGTGAAGATGAACGTGGTCTGACCGCCCATCTGCGTTGCATGAAGGAACAAGGTGCGTGGCAGTGGTCACATTGCCCTGTTGACAGGGACCCGTCCTCTCTTTCCTTTTCTCTCGGCCAAGTAGTGACGTCCTGCAGGCACTTATGGTGGTCACCTTGAACTCTCTGCGTTCTCTCACTTTACGCGACGGAATGTCAAGGTCATACAACCTGGACTCGTATACGTCATCGAATGGAATGCGGGGGGAGAGGTTATCGCCGATCAATCTGCTTCTCCGGGGGACGGTCAACTAATGGACGCACGTGAGAGGCGACGTTCTCGGAAGCAACAACAACAACGTGAGGAAACGTCGCAGCAAGAGGAGGCCAGTGATACGGTATATGTGGCGTAAGTTCATGGGGATCACATGAAGACCCGAACCTTGAAAGTGGTTGACATTGGCGCACGCAGGTACCATGATTGGGAACATTTCTCATCAATTCGCAATTTGCGAGGTCCGCATACAGGCCTTCCAAACGTTTGTGAACTGCCAGTGGATTCGGAGGCAATTGTACAATCTCCTGTGAAGAAGAAGCCGCCCTCGTCTCGGGTCAAGGCAAAGTCAGAGTCCAAGGTTGCTTTGAGGCGCTCCAAGAACGGCCAATTTGTGGGCACAAAAGTGAAGATCGAAGAAATCATGGTTCCTACCCCAACGCAAATACCTCTTCCTGTGTCCCGCTCGCCATCACCCCTATCTTCTGCCGAATCACTGCCCCAGATTGACGTTGATGTATTACCACCCACACCTATCACTTCACAACCAACAAATGTAGGCTCTTCACTCCCCCCTGTCCTCCGGGTCCACCGATCCCCTAAGCGCACGTTTGACGAGTCGTCGGGCTCTTCCTCTGTATCGGATTCGATAGCAAAAAGAACACGCAGTGCCCACAAACTTCCCCCTCCTGCGACGCAATTGCGGCCTGACCCAAATGCTATCGAGGTTGACGATCCCGAGGAAGAAGAATCAACACCTGAACTCTCCACCCCAAGATCCTCTAGTTCTACGCGCTCTTCTTCTGTGGCATCATCTCCTCTTCCTGGAACGCCCCCTCCAGAGCCCGAACCTGAGCCCATGCCTGTTGAAAAACCTCTGACGCGGCGTCAGCGTAAAGCTCTTGGGCTTCCCAAATCGCGGGCTTCGCTCATTGCGAAACGAACAAGCGCAGGGAAAATTGTCATTCCCGGCGGTCGGTTCAAGAGGAGTATGAGCGTAACAGCGGACGATAAGGGGTTGGCGAAGATAAGAGAAGTGGGGGATACCAGTGTGGACGATGAAGGTAGTGTGCCAGAAGAGTGGCAGCGGAATGGAACGGGAAGGTTGGACGTGCGTGGTTTTCGAGAATTGAAGATCTAGCGCCGTTCGCACCGCCGGATTTTCTTCCCCCGTCACCCACGTTCAAACGTATCCTACCATGACGAGCTAGCGATGACTCTTGTTACGACCACGACCACGGACTGTGCTCACACACTCGCACCTGCCCTCTTATCGAACACCACCCATGACACAGTACCCCACTTCACGCGATGTGCTTCTCCAAGCATTTATTTTCAGCATCTACTATAGATCATCATTCCCCAATTTTGTTCACGATACCCGCATATCTAGCCTGTATCAATATACCGAATACATCACCAGTATTTGAGCACGAATGGCTTGCGAGAAACGGTGTATTGTCCATGAATAATTAATTAATTAAAATTACGTAATTTGTAGAGAACTTCGAGGTTTTCAAACTCCGGTTAGGACTTAACCGGCCTACACCTGTAGACCGAGCGGTATCCATAGCGCGTGTCTCGATGCCCCTTTCTTTCGTGCCCTCATGGAGACGGATTTGGGGAACGACGAAGTTCATACCATTCACCACGTCGAGTCCTTGCGTTGCAAAGCTTCCTACTATTGGCCAGACAGGCGCTACCACAGCTACATAAGAGGCGCAGTCTTCCATAACCACGACTTCCGCCCCGCGCTTAACCTCCGTACACTTATTTCCTCACTTTCCCAGCAGGAAGGGGTAACAACGGGCGAGGAACATCATCCGGCAGGTGTCGAATCTTCAACAACAAACGGCCTTGACCTCCGCAAACGCAAACGCATAGAATCGACCCCTGGTCCTTTAAAGCGCATTAGACTTGACGACGGCGGGGCCCAACGGAACTCAAATGATGAACAAGATGAAAGTAGAGAGATCGACGAAGGCGGAGACGACATAGGCCCGGAGTACAGGCAGATTTATCCGTCGTATTGGGAATCATCCTCCGACGTAATTAATGAAGCGTATCAAACAGAGCACACCTCGTTTCTTCAAGTTTACCAGTTTGCGTTACACTTGCGGTATAACCATGTGGTCAATCACACTTCAGAACATTACGCCGACGACAATGTTGCAGCGAATTGGGGATGGCTCGATGAAGAGCGGAAGCTGCGCTCTCTTCTCGAAGTCCGTCAGAGGGACGTCTCTCTCTCCCAGAATGTAGATTTGGGGAGGTTCTTTATGACGCGCTACCACGGTCGTCTTTTGGCTCTCTCTGGGCAACTTCAAGAACCTTCTCCCTTTTCCCCAGAAGTAACCAGAGAACTTAGCGAGAGGTGGTTGTTTTTACTTCCGGACATCCCGTGGCCAGATGGTCTCGCTGAAGACGAGCTTGGGGTGCAAAGTATACAGCCCTCAGGTATGCACCACGACTTTATCACGGCCTGCGCTGTCCTTCAGTCCCATTATCGCGCGAAGCTGGAGGCAAGTGTCCAACTACACATCCTTCCAGAAGGCACATATGACCCTACACGTGATCTTCCGTTTGAGCTTCGTACCCACTTCACGCTCTCGCTTGCAATGCCTGAAGCTTATTACCCGTTCAATAACTCGCTTTCTCAGCGCAGGGTGAACGAACTCGAGGGTCTCCAATGCCGACTTTTCTGTTTCCTCTCCAAAACGCCCCTCACGCGCTCTGTGTATGGCAACGCCATGAAGAAAGCAGTGGACGTTACCATTCCCCTCTTTCTTAACACCATGTGTCCAGCACCCCCTCTTGCGCAGGATGTGATCTACGAGTCGTTGCAGCCTGATGGGCTCCTCTCAACGTTGATGCCCTTTCAGAGACGCACTGTCGCATGGATGCTAGAACGTGAGGGGAAAAGGATCACACCTGGGGGGACCGTAGTTCCACTCGACGATTCGGAGACCTCTTCAAGTACTAAAAGCAGGCACTTACCATTATTTTGGGAAGAAATAGAGATGGGAGGTCGAAGTTTCTTTTTCAATCGCCTCACAAGTGCTCTTAGCCCTACCTTGCCTAGGCCCCATACTGCGCTGGGAGGCATACTTGCTGAGGAACCTGGTCCGCTCCTGTCTTATACCCTACGCGATTGCGAGGCTTACATGGCTTTGATTGCTTATTTAGGTCTCGGAAAAACTATGGAGTGTCTGTCGTTAATGCTTCTTAACCCAGCTCCGGAAAGGAACCCCTTAAATCAGAGATGGGACCCGGAAGCGCAGCTACATGTTAGAGAGATCAAGGTGACGTATTAGTCTCGCCGTATCCCCTTCTTCGAGTTTGCTAACATCCTTTGTTCATAGACGACCCTTATCGTGACACCACCTGCACTTGCGACTCAGTGGGCAGACGAACTCGCCTTTCATGCGCCTGATCTCAAAGTCTTCGTATACAACGGTTGGGCGAAGCTCAAGGTACCGATAACAGAGGCCGACGTTGAAGCTGAGAGAGAGAAACGTCGTTCCATGGCAGCCCGGAAATCCAAACAGAAGGCTAATGCACGACGGAGTGACCCAGGATCAGACAACACTTTCCAAGGCAGTGACATAAACAAGGGCGAGATAGAGTCTGACGCTGCGTGCAACCTGGTCGACGACTTGGACGCAGACTCAAATCCAGTCCTCGACTGGCCCAGCTACATCAACCAGTTTGACGTTTGCATTACGACATATAATGTCCTTCGACTGGATATGTCTGTTGCCCGCGCCCCTCCTAAACGTCCCCGCAGACAGGATGTAGAATACAAGATTCTAAGGAGGCCAAGAAGTCCCTTGGTGATGTGTGAATGGTATCGAGTAATCATGGACGAAGTACAGATGATGGGGACGGGTAGATCTGAGTCCGTCTCTTTTTTCCCCCCTCTTCCGCCCCTTCTCTCTGTGATGTGTCAGGCGGTGGACGGACACTGATGTCTCTAACTTCAGGGAAATGGTTTCTCTTATTCCTCGTTTATCTTCCTTCGCCGTCTCCGGAACGCCGGCGCGTGCTCAGGTCTCAGACCTCATCAACGTTCTTCGATTCTTGCGTATCAATGATCTTGTAGCCCCTCCGCGGATGTGGCATAGGCTTTTGAAGCGTGGCTTCAAAGATTTGTTTGTGTCATTGTTCCAGAAATATTCTGTCAGGTCAGCTGGCATCTCGCCAAGAATAAGCCTTGTTATTGATTGGGCCTACGATATAGGACGTTGAAGTCTTCTGTCAAGAACGAGTTGACGATACCTCAACAGCAGCGATATTTAGTAGGCATCGAACTTGGACGGGTTGAACGACACGTGGGTTGTCTTTGAACCAGTGCCGTCTCGGATAGAATACTCATTGCATGGAATTTAAAAGGTGTACGACCAGGCTCTAGAGGAGGCGCTTGCTGAACTTGGGTTAGATGCACGCGGAGTAGCAGCATACGAAGGGTGGGAGATAGATGCAAGTGTTCTGAGAAACGTGCTGAGAAGGTTGAGAGGTATATGTACCCATCCTCAGGTGAGTCGCTAGCATATTTCTCATACACCGCCCATCTCAATACTGAGTGTGGTACAGGTTGGACAACTGCCAAAGCAAGGTGATAAGCTGAACAAATCGGGTGCCTTGAAGAGTATGGTAGACGTCTTGGAGGTATGCACGCCTGTATCGGTGCTGCACCCACAGTTACTGTACTAATTCTGTAGTCAATGAAAGACCAGAATTGGAGAAACTTAACAGAGGATCGCAGAGCAAAGGTGGGTACTTCACTCGGTCACAGACCTGATCTCGCTTTGTTTCCGCATGCCCGCTCATTGCCTTGACTATCTAGGTGTTAACGCTGAGTCGGCTCGCCCAACTCCAGCAACACCGCTCAGATGATCTTGACCGGTATCAACGCGCTCTCGAATATCTGCTCAGTGCAGAAAGAGAAGCCAGTCAACTCATCGACGAGATTAAAGCCTCCTTAGCGCAGCACAACTTGAAGGGCGAAGTTCTCAAAAAAGACGCACAGGCATTGAGAGATTCGAGGAAAATGAATATTCCTAATGATCAGCACAGTAAGGACAACGACAAGGGGAAAAGACGAGAATTCGAACACGATTCTATGTCACTGATGGATCTCGATCTCGATTTCGGCGACGACGAGGATATCGAAGACCGAGGATTGCCAAAGACGCCGGCTGGCGAAGACCACAGGGTCAAGCGAATGGCATTACTGGCTCGTCTGCGAGAATGTTTGATGGTGCTTCATCGGGTCAAATTCTTACAGGGAGACGTGTACCATGTTCTTGGATCTTCTTATTCGCAAAAGGAAGACGCAGCATACGCGGACGCAGAGAGCCTCCGAAAGGACCTACTCAAATGTGAGTTCGTGTTGTAATGTCACACGGACTGGGACTGAAGATTGTGATTGGATAGCTACGGAAGAGGCGGCGAACAAGGCTATGCGAAGGCTGAGTGCTTCTGCGACGGAGAAGCATGTAACAGAACGAGCGCTGCAGATCTCATTACCCTTCATGAAGGGTGGAGGTATTAGATCAGCCCACTTGGTGAGCGCCACTATCTCGACCCCTGTTGAAAACCTTCTTGCATTAATATTACGGATTTCTTCAGTTCGAAGAAGCAAATGAAATTATCGAAGACGTGCTTAACGAGCAATCTACTCTTCTCTGGCGGTGGCGTTCCAAGATTGTTGAACTACTTACTCGAAAACTCAATTCGGCAGGCGAGCAAGCTGACGGAGAAGAGTATGCCCGTACACTGGACACGCAGGGCGAGGCCGAAGCCTACCTGCAAGCCTATGCTGCACTCCTCGCCGACCGCCGGGAGACAATCGCTGCAGAGCGGACGCTCCTTGCAGCGCACGAGGGAAAGGAGAAAAAGATAAGAAAGACCAAGGCTGCCGCTCGGGCAAAGTTCCGGATACAGGAGAACTTGGAGGTTCCATACGACATCGAAGTACAGCCTCAACATGAAGTGCTGTATGGGCAGCTGTTAGAGCAACGTAAGGAGTTGCAGCTGACTGGACGTGCGCTGAAATCGGTGATGGTGGACCTCTCTGCTGTTGCTGCTCGTATTCCGAAGGAGAACGATCCAGAGAAGATTATAGCCAAAGATGGGGCTGCCGCTGTGCGAGCATTGATAGCAAGCCTACGTAAGCAACTTGTCATCTCGTGATTTCGCACTATGGGCTACAGCGAATTGTTATCTCCACAACAGAGGAACTCACGGACAAGCTAGACGCCGACCTCGCTGTACTACGAAAGGCTTTTAATGATCGTATCGTGTCTGTACTCGCACCTTTCCTTGCGCGACTCGTTCACTCACGCGTAACCAGTTACTTCCGGCAACTCCAGGAGATCTCGGATACCGTGGCAGAAGTCCAATGGGAGGGTTTTCTCGTCGATGCTATGGAGGCTACTAACCTCGACGTCGTCAATCTTGGAGCTATAATCAATACGAGGCGTGCACGACAGCGATACTTGGAACACCTTGCCGAGGGTGGATCAGGCATCTGTGATGACGACACGATTTGTATCTTATGTCAGTGCGAGTTTTCGCGAGGGTTCATTACTCAATGGTAGGTGGGTTCTTTCCTGAGAAGAATACGCGCTGACATCCTGAATAGTGCTCACATCTTCTGTGAGGTATGTTTTGTAAACCTTTGATGGTGATTTGTTGATAGACTATTGGACTGCTTACAGGCATGCATGAAGGCATGGAATGCTCGTGGTCAAGGAAGAGCTTGTCCTGTTTGCAGGTATAGTCTATCTAATCGCTTCCAGATACCGACTGAACGTCTCTTGTAGGGCCCCTATCGATATCAGTCAGTTACAGCGCTTCACGCTTCAGGAAGATCGACCACCACCTCAAAGGCCCGTGTTAAACAATGGAGAACCAGTTCCTGTTTCCCATCGGGAAATCCGGTACAACATGATTGGTGAGTTTAAGCCATCGAAGTGACGTGAGCAAACGTTTATCAACTACCGAGAAAGATCCCACTTTATTTGCAGACATCCAGACTATGGAATCGAATGGAAGCTATGGAAGCAAGATTCAGACGCTTGTTCGACATCTTCTGCACATCCAACTTGTAGACCCTGGTGCCAAGAGTATCGTTTTTTCTGCGTGGGCTGATTCACTGACAAGTGAGTTTGTGGTCTCTCCGCTCTCTAGAGAGCTTGCCGCTGATTGTTTCTCAAGTCGTCGAACATGCTCTTCATTCGAACGGCAAGTCGAAGCCATGTGTGCATCAGTGCATTGACTGAGACCATTCTAGGTATACCCTGTCTACGCCTGGACCGGAATCAAGGGAAAGGAAAGGATGCTGGAGCGAAAAGATTTCGAGTCGATCCAAATCTCCAAGTCCTTCTATTGCATGGGTATGTCGATCCTGATCTGATATGACCCCTCCTTCAATGACGTCCGCAAAGCGAACGTGATAACGCTGGTTTGAACGTCACCTGTGCTTCTCGAGTTTTCCTCTTGGAGAGCGTCGTGAATCACGGCTTCGAAGTACAAGGTAACGTTAAGTTTTGTTAGTGTCGGGTTGTCGCTAATTCATCAACTAGCCATTGCACGTATAGATCGAATGGGACAAACTCAAGCAACCGAAGGTATCTTTTCCTTGCCACTGATCGTCCCCGTAATTCTCATCAACATGAATAGTTTTCTGCTACTATACTGAAGGTACGTTTGATGCATACACCGCAATGTGGCAAGAGGCGTTCAGGAATTCGTAGATACTGTGGAGAAGAACATCCTCGACCTCGCCGCCAGACAAGGCCTGTCCCTTTACACCAAGGATAACTCGGCAGGATCCCTCAACGTCACTTCCTTCGCGATGGACTCGGAGAAGAAATTGATCGATTCGCCAACGAAATCAACCAGGAAAGGAGAGTCACCACAAAAGGGAGACTTTATCTTCAAGTGCGCAGTTTGACCTCCCCCTTTTTTTTTTCGTCTTTCAGTGACTCACGTATGACTGACTAGGGTGGACGACATGCTGGCGATCTTGTTCCCGCACATGTTCGAGGACGTCGAGTTCCTCTTGCCACCAGACGCCCGTCCCGAGGAAATGCCGCCTTCTGAGAACAGCCAACCTGGTCCCGTTCGTCCGCCAGTCAGACGACAGCATGTCAATGCGGAAGCGGGACCCTCGAGGCTCCCCGCCTCGTAAGTATCACTTGTTTCGTGTGTTTGTGGGGTGTTGGTTTTACAGCTATAGATGTAATCTGTTGTTGTTGTTGTAC
>QFEL01000463.1:0-10484 GCA_003316195.1 Neoboletus brunneissimus | reverse complement strand
CTTAAAGATAAATCGATTCTCATCATACCTCGGATGTTTTTTTTCAGTTCTTTTTCTATATGGCCACTCTGACCTCATTGCGCCGGATCGTACCGGTTTTTTTGACAGACACAGGCATTATACTGCGTGCACGCGCGCACAACGCATGTAGGTCCTTGGATATATGTATAAAAAAAGGAAAGAAAGGCGAAGACGTTCCGAACGGCTGGAAATGCGTTGGACTCGTTGCACTGACGAAGCAAACCCGTGACCCGAACGTGGCCAAAAAAGACATAGAGAGGGAGAGAAAGAGAAAGAGCCTAGGGGGAAAGGTAAAAGGCGGTGGTGGGCTGAGGAGATCTCCGAAACTTATCAGCCTCACTGCCAGTGCTGGATCATTGACATCCATCTATCAGATCAAATCCATCGTCACCTACCCTCCTCTCTAATTTTTTTTTCCGATCAAAACCAGATCGTCAGTCATCGTCATGGCCGGTTCACCCATCTCAACTCATATCGGTACGCCATTTGTCCAATTTTAAATCCAACAGCCTCATCTCCATCCGATTCGACCCGGGATAGATCAAAACAGAAAAACAGAAAAAAACGACGCGGCGGGGAACGCGTGGCGTGCATCGTGGATAACAGCACGATCAAAAGTGTGATGCCAATTATGCCATGCCCATTTCCTTTTTTTTTTCTGACTAGTACACTCACACACACATGCACGCACGCACGCACCCATTCGGTCGGGTGGCATGCAGTCTGCACGGTGATTTGTTCCATGGGGCTAGACGTTTTTACCGGTGACTCGCGTGACGTAGTATGCGCGCATCTCTTTTGATGGGGCCCGGTCTGACTTGGATTGCGTCCGATCGGAGTCACCCGCGTCGATGGTGACAGATCCAGGGCTTGTACGATGGCATGTCTATATGTATGTGCACACATGCATCCCTACAGCCAAACCTTGCCTGGACGCTCGGGCACGAAGTTCATCCAACCACACCACATGTACCATGTATACCATGAGTCAGATTTCAGCGGCGAACAACAAGGACGGACCGTCAAGGTCGTCCCCCAACTACTAGGAATAAGTACCAGCTTTGCAAAGTGCTACGAAAACGAAACGCGATCATGGTAAAAAGAAAAAAAAAGGCAACCATCGCCCGCGACAGCGAGACTATATACGTATACGTGTACTGATCAACTATAATGCATACTTTCATACCGCAAGACGGGCGGAGGGAAAAGAACAGAAAAGAAAGAGAAATGGAACTTGGGCGTGCGTGTGCGTTGATGCAAGGGACCATCATGCGCCTGGATGATGGCGGTACGATGGGGAGATGATGGATAGCGATGCAAGTGAAAACAACGAAATGAAGACAGGAAAAAAAAGAGGGAACGATATGACGAAAGCGAACGCGAGCACATGTGGGGTCACGGAGGGGAAAAAAATGACGATTCGGCAGAACGATAAATGCGACGAGTATTGACGGATAAAGAGAACGAGATCCAGGTCCACGGGATGCGCGGGATGCAAAGAGACGAAAAGACAACGAGGGCGGGAGGAGAAGCATTTTCAAGATGCTCCGCCGTCCCAGCTTGCTCGCTTGCGCTTGTTGTCACTGACCTTGCGCAACTGCAGATCTTGCGGCGAGACAAAGCTCGTGCCACGCTGGTGCGGCTGGCGCGCACCCGTTCCTGTACTCACACTCACTTCCTGGGCTGTCTCCACGAGCAACGCTTGCGCTGTCTGAAGTGCCTGGGTAACCGACGAGTACGGTGCGGTTGGTGGCGCGGATCTCAGAGACATGTTCGAGCGCGCCAAATCAAGTGCTTGGCCCTGCCTTGAGGTGTCTGTGGCGCCAGAACTCGCGTCATGGTGGCCATCCGCAGAATGGCTGCCGCTATAATAATGCAAGTCGAGGAAAGGTAGATTGTGGAAATCGCTGGAAGTCGACAGTTTCGACAGGTCAACGGCCGACTGGGAGTCTGCTGAGGGATGCAATGGGGCGGACTCCGAGGAGTGATGAGGGAGCGCGTCGAAAAAAGGCAGCGAGCGCGTGGTTGTGATGACGGGTTGCAAATGCGGTTGAACCTGTGTAGAACGTGCCATAGTGGAGCGCGGCTCTGACGGCGGCACAGATATGGATCGGCCATGTGATGCAGATGAATGAACATGCGACAGGGGACGCATGGGGCGAGATGTTATGAGTGGCGTCGCAGGCGGCGTCGAATGTGCTAGATCGACCATGTCCTCCATGTTGTGCGGGGCGATGGCGAACAACTCGAGGGTGGATGCGATATTCAGAGACGTCTCCGCATCGTCTTTCTGAACGCCAACTTCGCCGGTGGCAGGGGCGGACGCGGGGACTTCAACCTGATCATTGAGCGTAATCGACGCCAGCTCGATTTCGTCAATGCCAGGGAGTGCGGGCGTGTGCATCTGCATGGCGTGCATGCCAGAGGGCTGCTGCATGCCTGACAGTCCGAGGCCAGGTGTTCCGAATCCGAATCCGGGACCATAATACGACTGCTGCGGCTGGTGCGTGCGTGCGCCAAAGATAAGGTCACCGGCGTAGCTGGAGTGATGGGTGAAGCCCCTAAATGTGCTAGTGGGGAACATCTCAGGGTCGGAAAAGGTGGAGTGGGTATCTCCAATGCCAGCCTCAGAGGCAAAGTCGTGAAAGGTGGTCGGAAATAAGTCATATCGATCCATGACGCCGTGATTGAGGTGATGAAAGGAAAAGGGGGAGGATGGAGCTGGGGAGAGGCCGTCTGCGAACGAGGAGCCACTGCTGGAAAATGTGGAGGTATCGAGCCGGGGATTGGCAGAAAACCAGTCCTGCGCGCCCCAAGGGGACTTGCCGATGGTAGGCATGCGACGCATAAAGGGCGATTGGTTAAAAGGGTAGTCGGAGGATATATGCGACGATGTCGGGGAGCCGGTGTTGGTTGACCAGCTGCTGGAGTGGATCGGCGTCTCGATGCTGGACCATGTGCCCTGGGACTGTGACGAGTCGGTGAGCTCCGAGAGAGAATGTGACGCGCTGGGCATAAAGTCAGGGATGGAGAGGGGCTCGGATAAAGGGTCGATTGTCTCCATGTCCATCTCGGCGAACGGCTCGGCCGAGGACGGGGGGTCGTCCTGGGGAGATGTCTCTGTTGTGATGGGTGGACACTTGAAGAGCCTGCGGGAGGACTCTTCCTCGCCGGCGGAGCTGTCGTCGTCTTCTGAGCAGGTAGCGCTCTCGGGGACGCTCTTTGTGCCGCCCCTGAGGATTCTGGAGGCGCGCTTTTGGCGCGTTGGGCCGATGTGGGAGGTGGTGGAAGGGAGGTGATCGTCCGTTGCGGCACGGACGGGGAGATGGAGTGCGCCGTCTCTCTTCTTCTTGGGGGCGTTGCGAGGCTTGTAGCCCGCGGCCTGGTAGAGCTCGGGGAAGGCGTTGCGGAAGCGGTCGCGGAGGTCGGTGGAGCGGCGGTTCTGGTCCTGGAAGATGGGGTCCTTGACGATGGTGGCCCATACGGTGCCGTGCTTTTCGTAGCCGGCCTTGAGGGCGCGGTCCTCCTCCTCGGTGAAGGGACGACGCTTCTTGGAGCGGGTCTTTTCGAAGATGGAGCGGCCGTCTGGGAGGGTGGAGCGGACCTTGCTGGAGAGATGGGTCTTTGCGTTGGGGTAGTGCTCCTTGTACGCGTCGGGGAAGTAGGTGCGAAATCTATTGGGAGATGAGGGGGAGGAGGGGGGAGGGGGGGAGAGACGCACCGGTCCTTGAGGTCGACGGGGGAGCGGTTGTCGAACTTGAGCTTTGGATCCTTGAGGATGGCCTTCCAGTTGCCGACGCCCCACTGGCGCGGGGGTGAGTGGCGGGGACGTGGGCGGGTGCGGGGTGGTGGACGTACCGTGTTGCAGCCGTCGACGAGCATCTGTGTCTCCTCCTCGGACCACTTTTTGCGGGGCTTCTTCTGGACGACGAAGGCGTCGTGGGAGGTGTCGTCTGCGGGCGAGCGCATCTTTGGCTTGCGGTCGGGGATGGTCGAGTCGTCGCGAAAGTGCCAGGCGGGGACGAGACGGGACACGCGGCGATGCTTTGGGGGTGAGCTGTCGGACATGGGGGTGATAATCAGACGAGGGGGAGGAGGAGGAGACGATATGTTTTTATTTTATTTCACGGTCACTGCCACTACAGAGTCGTGTACTAGGCCGTGCCCGACAGCTGCGGCGCTATCCGTTCTTCTACCCGGCCAAGCCTGTCTATCCACACCCCCAACCGTCCGGCGAGCTCCCCAATCTGTCCCCGTGACAGCACACGCGGCTGCACCCACGTTATGTGTGCTTGTTCATCCACCTGGTCGAGCGTACCTCGAATCAACTTGAGGCTGCACGCACTTGATTATCAGCGACACGCCCCCTTCCATATCCTCTTTTCCTGCTCACCTCAGCGCCTTCATGATCAAATGTTCCACCTCATCCATCGCCAGGCGCGTCTCCTCGGCGATCGTCTGGAACGTCATCGTCCGGTCGTTGGCACTCCGTTTGAACACCGACTCTATCAGCGCCATGAGACAGATCTTCTGCCGCAAGAACGGGTAGTTTTGTTCCAAGATCGGCTGCAATTCCATTTCCTCCTCAGCTTCCCCCGTCCCGGCACGGCTCTCCGCACCCATCACGCACCTCCTGCGGAAACAGTGGCGCCAACGCTTCGAATTTGCCAATGTTCCCTTCGTTGAATGTAAACAGCAGCTTCTTGATCCAATCATACTGCGTGTTGTCCAGTGCATCCAATATCGGATGCATCAGCTACGACGGAGAAGAAGAGGGAGGAAAAAAAAAGGCTTGGTCAGCATCACTCCTCCTCGCGCATCCGCTATAAAAACAATCGTTTTCAAATCATTGGATCAACCCACCAGTTCCCCAAAGTTGTAGATGCTCTCCCCGAGAAAGGCCGAAATGCCAAGGTCGTGCGCGCGCAGCAAACGTTCCTCTGCCGTGAGGTCCGTCCCAATATCAACACATGCCAGATACAGCAACGAGTGCTTGTAATATGGACCATATTCTGCTTTCGCCTGCAATCCCGATTGCGTCAGCCTTGTCATCTACCACAACATTTCGATCATTCATATCACCTTGTAGTAGTCCGCAGCTACTCGATAATACGATGCATTCACAGCATTGTCCACACCCTCGAGTTGATCGAGCGTCTTCCAAGCCGCGTCCATGTCCTTCTTTGTCCCTTCCAGATCGCCATACACCAGCTTCGCATGCGCAATGTTCGCGAGCAGCAGCACATGTGCCTCCTTGGACTTGTTGGCATCGATCCGTGACAGTAGCGCGCTCAGAAATCCGAGCTGTGCCTGTGGATCTTGGCGAGGAAATGAATTCTGACGGGAAGTACCGGCATGAAATGGAACGCACTCGTTATCTCCTTCGACACCCGCGTCCCCAGCTCCACGAGCTTCTGCTGGTTTAATTTGGACTCAAAGTCCCTCACGAACTGCTGGAAGACGACCACGCGGCACGACTTTGAGAGCGGGTGATCGAAGAACTCGAATAGCTTGAGTGTGAGCTGGTGCCATAGCCTGTCACCCGGCATGAGTGCTGTCCACGACGGTCAACGTGTGTGCCCTACTTGCGTGTGTAGAGGCTCTTGAATGCCTCGAAAAAGGGATGCAGGTCCGGAGGCGTCGACGAGAGTGCCTTGGCGACGAACTCGTCGAGCACGAGCCTAGGCGGAGGAGCAGAAAAGTCTGGAACGGAAGGTGGCATGCTGTGGGGTGTTATCGGGGACGGGGAGCGAGCAAGAGCTGGGCTGACCGGGACGCGTATGCGTTACGCCAGAGCAAGCTGCTAAGCGTGGTGGTCATTGTTTGGCCGTATTTTGCAACGGCCTTGAGAAATAACAGGACCAAACTGACGCTCGTCCATCCCAACAGAGTGGCGCCGCGTGCGGGTGGTCGGTCGCTCATGGTGAAGGGTGATACAGTTCGATGTGATGCGATGGGAGCGCAACTGCCCACGGCTGTCTTAAACTTCCGCTGAGCGCCAAGTACATTAAACCTTGTAGCACCACGCCCGTGCTCGCCATTCTTGACGATGGCACGCTGATTGGCACGTTCGACGACCGGTGCGCCACTGATCGGTGACACATGCGCCGCCAAGCGCCCGTTTGAGCACCTTGCGCCCCAAGCGTGAAGGCACACAAATATGCAGGGTCGCCGCTCTCTTCCCTTTCCCACCGTCAAAGGCTCGTCTGCCAGCAACGGATCCCCGGGTCCCGTGGCACGTCCCCCCCTCGCTCATGCCTTTTCTCGGTTCTTCTGTCCGCTTTTCCCTGCGGTCGTGCGACATGGACCCCAAAATACCGGTATGTCTTCCACGGGTCCCATTTATTTCAAGGTTTATCTCTATAAAAAAATCCCAACGAGCTTCGTTGACGACCCTTTCTCTGCCGTCGTAGCCATCGATTTCCCAGCTCTTCTCCACAAACTCGGTTCCATCTCCGATGGATATGCAACGCATCCATCAGTTGTTGGAAGAGCGCAAGGCAGAATTATCCGCCTTTGCCGAGGAGATCGAACGTGCTCGTGCCAAAGTGCACCATCTCGAACAGCAACGTGATCAGGTCGAAACCGTCGTCCAAGAGCTCGAAGCACTCATGTCTCCCGTCCGCCGCATGCCCACGGACATCATGGCAAAGATCTTTGAGTACTGTATTGAAGACCATCCCATCCCGAGGGCCGACCCTCGGATGGCACCGCTATTACTAGGCCAGGTTTGCCGTTCTTGGCGGTACCTCCTGTTCTCCCTTCCATGCTTATGGACCACGTTGCAACTCGATTTGCCATCAGGCACCAAAGATTGGGAGGCTCTTGTACAATCCAAGAGCCTATCGATGCACGTGTGGCTCTCTCGCTCAAAGGCACTCCCAATATCCCTCGTTCTCAATCATGCCAAAGGGCCCCTCATTCCATGGCATGCGCTCATGCATCTGGACAAGGAGATCCTCACCCTCGGTTGCCGGCTGAAAGATCTCTCCCTGCACTTCTCGTCCAGATCTCTCAGCTGTCTCTTGACATTCACTCAGAGTCCCCTGCCATACCTCCAACATTTGGAGCTGCAAAACACCAACTCACTTCCCACGAGTGAAAATCCACCCCCGGTCGTGTTGCATTCCGCACCCAGTCTCAAAAGCCTCAGCCTGTCTTGGTGTTGTCTTGACCTTCGCGATTTCCAGGTCCCCTGGGCACAGCTTCAGCATCTGAACCTTGAATACGATGCGAGCTCTTTTTGGAACCCTGTTCATAGCGACTATCTTCAAACCCTTGTCCGCTGTCCCAACCTAACCACGCTCTACCTCGGTGTTGGCGCCCCGATCAATGACGTTGATCCAGCACACATCGTGCCCGTGACCCTGCCCCACGTCCACACGTTCAAATCGAGCATCTACGTTCAAACGCCGTATCTCCAACACTTTTTCGATGCCCTCCGCATGCCCCAACTACGTCATTTTGACATCAGAAACGTCAGTCTCGCGCTCGGCAGTTTCACCGGTCAAACCGAGTGTCTCCCCCTTTTGGCGCGCTGTGCGGACACGCTCGAGAGCGTGTGCTTCAACCGAGTCGACATCGCCGATCCCGCGATGCTGTCCTGTCTTGCACAGCTTCCTCAATTAAAGACGTTGTACTTCCTCCCTGGCGTTCTTCGCCTCAACCACGGGCTCATCACCGCGCTCGCAAACGACAACGAGTTGGGCGGCGAGAGCGAATGGATCTGTCCAGCGCTCGAGGTGCTCCACTTGAGATGTTCCTCGGTCGTCCCCGTCGACGCCATCACGCGTCTCGTGGCGTCACGTTGTGAGACGGCGCCCAAGCTGAAGCGGTTTTCGTTGCAGCTTGCGACGTTCGAGTATGGGTTGGACACGAGGGACGACAAGATCAAGCAGGTAGAGGCGCGGCTGAGGGCGTATGTCGAGGAAGGACTGCAGCTCGTCTTGACCAAGTCGAGTAGCTCGGGGTAAAAAAATGATTCAACCCATCTCTCAAGATCTCACGATTGTCTTTACTTATCTTTTTCCGGATTTCTTGCTCGTCATTCTGATACTGCTCTGTTGTCATGTTCAAGTTTTCAGGATACCCACAGATGCACAGATACGATCATATTGTACGAAAAGTCAAATTCATTGGACATACTTTTGCACGTTGATGGACTCCCACATGACAATGAGCGCGATCATCCATCCTCTCTGGTATACACGATGGCGATCGCGAGATTGTTCAACCTTCTCGTTGCCGTGGGCGCTCGACAGCATGCGACCACAGCGCCTAACGTCCGACCAACTGCGCGAACTACGCGGTTCAGAACACGGTCCGAGTTGGACTGATGGCGACGTTTACCATCATTCGCTGACCCGGACGATTGATCTTACCTTTCCAACCTAGCATAGGTCATGATATACTCCCGCGCCTTCCTCGAAGGTTCCGTCCTCTTTGCATTGAGCGGGTCCTGTCCCCCCTCACCCGCCTGCCCTCTTCCATTTCCTCCTCTCTCGTTCCGGACCCAAGCCCATTGGTGGACCCCGCCACCACGCTCACCACGCTCACGTCCACCTTTTTCACCGGCGCTCTCCCCACACTCACCTGCGCCCTCCTCCGCTCCCACTGCTTCTGGCACGCCCTCGGCCCGCGCTTCACATTCGAACTCGCCATTCGCCCCTCCCATGCGCTCGTCACGGAGGGGGTGTACGGGGTCGTACGTCACCCGAGTTTAAAGTTATACGGGTGGACTGGCGATCGCGTTTGGGTGGTTGCTCCGCGTGCTCGATCGACGGGGGTGTGTGGGGGCTGGGTTCAGAATCGGATGTGACGTCTGGCAGTGACATCGGCATCGGAAGCGACGGGTGTGAGAGTGCCAGCAGTGGGAGTGGGAGCGGGACCGCGATAGCTCTGACGGGCGTGTGGGTGGCGGGGTTGGGGTGGTGGTGAAAACGTGGATGAACGAGGACGCAATGGTGAAGGAGAATTTTGGAGAGGAGTGGCGAGCCTGAACGAAGAGGGTATGTACCTTGTTGTTTGATTCCCGAAGTCTGGACGCGATATCGACACAAACACACTACAGTATTGGTCTTCAAGTGTTATATTACCATGAATAAGTGCTACATTGTCGTCTATAGATGTCCCCAAGTAGAGAGAGGGTTTTCAGAACGGAGAGGGAGGAGGGTATCCAATATGAGTGTACAAGCAAAGAAAAGAGCGAGACGGTGAGAGAGGGGGAAATTCGCTAACAATACAAAATAATGATCGGAGTTGAGACAACGATGGAAACCGTAGGGAAGTGAAACCAAAATTGCGAGGGTAGATCTTTCGCTGGGCGTTTATCCAAGACGCCGGCAGGGGAGGGGAGAGTAGCGTAGAGGAGGACGAGGTCACGTTCAAACTGCGTAAGACGTGTCGTCAGGGGATGAGTAGCGAGGCGGCGCGCTGGTATTGAGCGATGGCTCGGGAAGCGTGGGTAAAGGCATACTGTCCAAATCCACAGGCAACCTCGGAAGTGACTCCCTCGACATCGATCCCGAGGATGTGGCTGTGGGTGAAAACGGTACCTTCTTCACGTCCGCTAGTGCACCGCCGTAATCTGGCAACGACAAGCGCGACGAAAACGACGCCAACGAATTGCGCTTCTTCTCCATCTTGTGTGTAATAAAGACAGGCATGGTCGCAGAGCGGCCGTTGCTGGACATATCTGGGTTGGTGCTGTTGCGGAGAAGACGAAAAAAAAATACATGAGATTGGGCGAACCCAAGGGTGATAATCAGAATTCAATTCGTTGACGTACCCATTGGCCGTCCAAGTTCCGGTGGCAGAGATAGATCCAGTAGAGAAACCGACCCGCTTTGCGACCGACGCATACGCAAGCCGATAATTCCTCCGTGCTTCATCCGCAAACCCAAAAAAGGCGAAGAAAATGACCGCGCCGAGAACGGCAAAGTAGCGAGTCACCTCAAAGCCAGAGACTAGCGCTTGACTCTGCTTCCACACAACCGAAGGCACTTGTTCGATCGCACCAAAGTCGGTGTGGGCATAGCTCCAGCTCACGTACGGCGGGAGGGGACCCTCGGACAAATTGCTGTACATGGTCCAGCATGCCAGAGGAACGGTAAAGAGGATTTCAACGCCGGCGAGAGCTATGAGGCGGAAATACCGGCTGGAGCTCAGATTCCTGTTGGCTGAAAGGAACTCTTTGAACTGCGCTCTTCGGATGGCAAGTTCACGAATGGTCCGGACTACGAGATGCGATCAGCGTAACATCACGACACGTCCAGAGTATACGTACCGCAATAATATGCCGATACCAGACCAATAGCGATGGGCCAGGCCCAGACGAGCGGGTATGCTAGGGGAGTGTTCCATGTGAAGGGAAAACAGCCAAACTCCTCAACGATGAGGAAACGATGTGCTTGCACGACCGTGTCTGATGGCGAATGAGCAAACAGTCCTACTTGAATTTATTC
>QFEL01000460.1:0-11503 GCA_003316195.1 Neoboletus brunneissimus | reverse complement strand
AGGTGGACGTGGAGGGGGTGGGGAGAGGAAAGACGGGTTGGGTGGTGATTGGGGTAGAAGAGGGTGGGGTGGGTTCCCGAGGGATGGAGAGTTGGACAGAGAGTTGGTGGCTTAGAAGGTGGCTAGAATGTTCCCATTCCTCGTCAGGGATGGGGAGGTCAAGGTTGGTGGACTGTTCCGACTCTTCCTCAGATGGAGGGTGTTCCTCGGTGTCATATGGGGATTCCAAGTAGGCAGTGCACCACCCGTAGTTGTCGATAGGATGGGAAATGGTGGGCGGTTTACGGTGATAGTAACCGCAGTGAAAAGAGCTTAGCTTTTGTTATGGTTCAACTTGGGATAGATGACCATAGACCCAAAGGGTGAAAGCTCCTGACTAGGTGGGTGAAGTCGAGGGTACGAAGAGGAATACAAAGGTGTCAAGGAGTTGAGACGTAGAGGGGAACGAGGATCAGTAGTCCGTAGTTCCAGTCAACTCAGGTCAATAGCCTTGTTGTCGAGTACAAAGGGATGCGAGGGCTAGCTGGTCCAGTGACAGGCGAAGCGGGGTCGCACGAAGGTAAGCTTTTACGATGTAGATTCGGGTAAGCTAAGCTACAGTACAGGAGTACTCGCTAGCCGTTTAAGTATGTACCCTATTGTGCACGGACCGAATTAGATACGGTAAGTATAGGGCAAGGGTGTAGAGGTGCGCATGGTGTCCAAGTGGGGGTACTACAGCAAGGGCACAAGGTGGGGATGGAACGGAGGAAATAGTCGGAAATGAAGAACAGAGATGAAAAGGGGCACTGCCCGGGGTGGAGGGGAAGGGTTCGAAAGTGAACCTGGGCTAGGTTGTGTGGCTTTAAGGTTTGTAGGTAAAAGACACCGACAGGAACCGGTGATGAGTCATGATGAGACGAACCATAAGGTGGGCGAATCAGAAGAGAAGGCATAGGTGAGAGAGCAGTATTGTAGGAAAAAGAGTGGGAAAAAGTAGGCGTACAGGTGAATCGTAACAGTCACCAGTCTGTCATCGAAATGGGTTTTTAGATTTTGATGATCCGCTTCTCAGCCAGGGAGAGTCAATTGCTGTATCCGCCTCTGTTGTCACTTCGTCTTCGTTCTTGTTTTCATCTTCGACCTCTTATACACGATTACCTCCGCTTTCAATTGGACCAATTCCACCTTCTCCGGACTATATCTTTCTTTCTGCTACCCAATCCGCTTTGATGCTGGACACTATTTGTTACAATTCTCCCTACCAGTCTACCTTTTTCCTTCCCTTTTTCCTTCCTCTCTCACACTTGCCCACCATACCTATGCTTCTTACATCTTACATCCCATTGGTCACGGCCAGTCACGGCCCCTTTTCATTTAAACCTTAAAACACATAGCCTAGCCCGGGTTCTTTTTCGAACCCTTCCCCTCCGCCCCGGGCAGTGCTCCCTTTCATCTCCGCTCCTCATTTCCGACTACTACTTCCATTCCGTTCCCCTTCGTGCCCTTGCTGTAGTACCCCCGCTCGGACACCATGCGCACCCTCTCCCCTTCGCCCTGTACTTACCTTTCCTGACTCGGTCTGTGCGCAGTAGGGTACACTACTTAAACAGCTGGCTAGCGCACTTGTACCCTAGCTTAGCTTCCCAAAATCTACCTTTAAACAAGCTCACCTTTGCGCGATCTGTCTTCGCCTGTCACTGGACTGGTCAAGACCTTTGCATTCTTCGTACTCAACAATAAGGCATTAGACCTGAGTCGACTTAGGCCTTGGACCTCAGATCCCAGCCTTTGCCTGCGTCTCCCCAGTCCCACCTCTGTACCACCCCATGTCTCTAGCTTAAGCTACTACCTTCGGGTCTACGGTCGCCCATCCCTGGTCGAACCGTAACACTATTTCTGCACTCTCATCTGTTTACTTGTACAACTCTTCTTCCCATTCGCTTGCTTATAAACCAGTTGCCAAGAAGGTCTGACCGGTGGTGGCTCCTACTAACGAGGAGTTTTGCATCACCCAGACTCTTCTGGACAATCCTCTTGCCGGACTACACCCTCTTCCTTCTCGCCCACCAGACTTCGTCCCGGGTATTCGTTTTACTCAAGAACATGCTGACAAACTAGATCTTGATCCCGCAAACTGGCTCTGGCTGAAGGAGGTTAAACTCCTTTGCTGGTTGGTCTGTGATCACAAAATGGCTTTCGCTTGGGTCCCAACCGAGCGAGGGCGACTCGACGAGCGCTATTTTCCACCTGTCAAAATTCCTATCATGCCCCATACCCCCTGGGCACTTCGTAATATTCCTGTTCCCCCGTCTATGTGGAACGAGGCAATTCAGATCATTAAGGACCGGATCACATCCAGAGTCTATGAGCCTTCCACATCCGCCTACCGGTCGTGCTGGTTCTGCGTCATCAAACAGGAAAGCAAAACCCTGCATTTAGTTCACAACTTGCAACCTCTCAATGGTGTTACCATCCAAGACTTGTCCAACCCACCCTTTATCGAACACTTTGCTGAATCCTTTGGCGGATTCACAGTGTAGGGTATGATGGACTTGTTTGCCAGATACTGTTACGTTCAAACCCGGGTAGGCCTGAGACGTAGACCGGTAAACGACTTCTTATCAAGGAGGTCCTGATGGGGGTGCCAGACGATGGAAGAAGGTGATCAAGGGGTTTGCATAGGCAGGGTACGCGAATACATGGATATAGCTGGTGGGGACTAGGTGCAAGTCCAGGGGAGAACCGGTAAGATGAAGCTAGGGTACTACTAGCTAAGATCATCCTGTATATAAGGATAACGAATGAAGAGGAGTCCAAACATGGGTCTAGGGTGTGGGCGAGGGGCAAAAATGTCAAAAGGACGCGCAAGCTAAAGTGCCAGGTGTGAAATGAATGAGGGTAGGGGCCGTGTAAGCAGGTGAAGGGAAATACTACAGCATGACATTGGTGGACGCATGACTAGGACAAAGGGTGTGCCGATAGCACCAGTGGTAAGGTAAATGAAGTTCTACAAGGTGAACAAGAAGAGAGAGAAAGCATACGAGGGTCCTAGGGGAAGATCCTGGGCAGATGTGAGGACAAATGACAGTGATGGGGAAGATCCCCAGATGTGACCTGAAATGACCCAAAGCTAATGCTTAGGCAAGTCAACAACCAACTAAGACTTGGAGGAAAGTCGCTGATAGAGGGAACTCTTTGAGTGTAACAAGACCTTTGCAGGTAACTCCCAAGAGAACTAGACTGGGGTACAGTCGTAGCCTCTTGGTTCTTTATATACTAAACTACTGTTTGTACATGTGGTGATCGTATCTACGATCTAGGGTCATCGGTAATTAAATACATGAGGTAGAAGCATGGATCATAGAATGGAAGAAGCGGAGATTAAATAGTCATGCAACACATGAGATGTGGCAGAATGGAAGAGAAGCATGATGTGCACTGCACGGAGATGAATGTGGGAAATAATATAACCTACTATAGATATATGAAAGTCTAAATAGAAGTGTCAGTAATAAGACTAAATGGGGATAGATCTTGATCGGGAGATCTATAGATACGAGGAATGAGTCATGTGACAATTGGTCACGTGATGAATGGAATAGGAGTCCGAGTAGTTACGATGTTATCTCCTGTGATGTGATAAGTGATCGTTAGATAAAAGAAAGATAAGATGAGATCATAATGGATCAGATATCTAATCTGATAAGATAAAGAAAAATGATAAGTGGTAAAATAATAGGATAAGGTGAAAATGAATATCATAGTTACTGGTCCGTAACATGACCGGTGAAGGTTCAAGGTGTCGGGGAAGAAGGGCATTCCTGGGTGGGCACGGGAACAGGTCTATGGTGGAGAGTAGGGCGGAGGAGGTAACTCGGAGTGGGGATAAGGGTAGAAGACGGGGAATCCGAGTGGCGTCTAGTCGTTAGACCAAGCAAGGGAGTCATGTTAGGGACGATGACAGCTCCCTTAGGCGAGGAGGGACGAAGATGAGGGTTGTGGTACATGTTACAACTCGTCCTAGCCCCTATCCTTTTTCGGCTCTAGCCCCTGTCTCACATCTGTGAGAACCGTCTGTACACCTGTACCGTGCCCCTAGTCCTCGTCCCTCCTCACCTAGGGAGGCTGTCACCGTCTCTAACGCAACCCCCTTGCCTGGTCTAACAACTAGACACTACTTGGACTCATCGTCACCCGCCCCCATCCCTACTCCAAGTTACCTCCTCCGCCCTACCCTCCGCCATAGACCCGTTCCCGTGCCTATCCAGGAACACCCTACACTCCCATCACCTAGGACCTTCATCGGTCACATCTGGGGATCTTCCCCATCACCGTCATTTGTCCTCGTATCTGCCCAGGATCTTCCCCTGGTGCCCTCGTACGCTTTCCCCCTCTTCTTGTTCACCTTGTATACTTTCATTTACCTTGCCTTCGGTGCTATCGGCACACCCTTTACCCTAGTCATGCGTCCACCGATGTCATGCTGTAATATTTCCCTTCACCCCGCTTACGCGGCCCCCACCCTCGCTTATTTCACACCTGGCACTTTAGCTTGCACGTCCTTCTGACAGCCCTGCCTTTGCCCACACCCTCGGCCCACATTCGGACTCCTCTTGATTTGTATACTTATATACCGGACCTCTTCGTACACTTGTTCTCTATCTTGCTCTTGCCTGGTATTCCCTAGTACCTTGCACCTGGTACCTCCCTTGTACCTTGTACCAATGGACTTCCCCTAGCGTTGTAGCACTCGTACTTCACACTCTGCTCAATGTCCATTCCCTTGATCATCTTCTACTGCTGTCTGGCGCCCCCGTCAGGACTTCCTCGATTAGAAGATGCCACCAGGCCTACGTCCCGGCCTACCCGGTTGGAACGTAACAGTACAAGTGTTCAGACGGTCCTCACAGGTGTGAGACAGGGGTTCAGCTGAAAAAGGAACAGGGGCTAGGCGAGTTGTAACAGATACGACCAACGCCCCCTCCATCCGGAATCTCGCGACCTCACTACGTTTAACAGTCTGCTCAGCCCCCATCACCTCACAACTGTTCCTATGGGTTACACCAATGCGATCCAGATTTACCAGGCCGATATGTTGTTCATTCTACAAGATGAGATCCCCTATTATACCTATCCATTCATTGATGACCTTCCAGTCAAATCTGTGACCACTCGCTACCAGTCACCGGACAGTACCTACAAGATGATCCCAGACAACCCTGGAATCTGTCGGTTCATCTGGGAACACCTGCTCGTTGTTCATCGGATCCTCCAGCATTTACAGAATGTTGGTGCCACCATTTCAGCAAAGAAGTTCGTACTTGCCGCACCGGATGCAACTGTTGTCAGTCACAAATGTACCTTCAAGGGTCGTATTCCCCACGAGGCCAAGGTCCAGAAGATCTGTGACTGGCCCGAGTGTCAGAACCTGACACAAGTCCGTGGTTTTCTTGGAGTATGTGGTGTGCTACGTATTTTCATCCATAACTTTGCTTCCATTTCTTGCCCCCTCATTAATCTCACTCATAATGGGGTTCCCTTTGAATGGGGGGAGCCTCAACAACCTGCCATGAAGCATCTGAAGGACGCAATCTGCAACTCTTCTGCACTCTGTTGCCTGGATTACAAATCTGGACGGGAAGTGATCCTGGCCATCGACACTTTGGTGATCATGGTCGGTTATATCCTTTCTCAGGAAGGGGAGGACGGGAAGCGGTATCCCAACTGTTTCGGTTCTCTTACTTTGACCAAGGTCGAGAGCCGTTATTCTCAGGCCAAGCTTGAACTCTACAGACTATTCTGAGCCTTGCGAGCGGTCCGGATATTTGTTTTTGGCATTTCAAATTTTACTGTTGAAATGGACGCAAAATACATCAAGGGTATGATCAATAACCTGGACTTGCAGCCCAATGTGACCATCAACCGATGGATTGTGGGTATTCTTTTATTTAACTTTTGCCTTGTTCATATACCCACCACCAAGCATACTGGTGTGGATGGCTTATCTTGTCGCCCCCCATCCGAGAATGACCCCTCTGACGAGGATGACTTCAAGGACTGGCTGGATGACACCTATTCTTTTTCTATTTCTTTACTCAACGATCGCCCATCCCTTCCCACTGCTGCTGCTCACTTGTCTAGATTGCCTCATTACACCTTGTCACCTCTCCACATCCTCTCTTCTTCGCTTACACCAAATCCGAGCCCGGATGCAGATGATCTGGCGCTTCCCCATTCTTCAAAAGCCATTGCCAAGGATGCATGGATCGCCCATATCTGTGACTTCCTCAAAACTCACATCCACCCACCTGACCTTTCCGATGGGGAGTTTACCTCCTTTGTCAATGCAGCCACTTGATTCTTCATTCTCGACAGCTCAATGTACCATCAGGAACCACATGGTCGGCATCAACTAGTCGTACTGGTTGAGCATTGTTATGGACTTATTAAGGAGGCCCACAACAACCTCGGACACAAGGGTGTCTTCTCAGTCCGGATATGTTTGCTCCTATGCTTCTGGTGGCCCATGTTAGTCAATGACGTCAAATGGTACATCCATACATGTCACAAGTGCCAACTTAGGCAGACACAGCATCTCCACATCCCGCCTACCGTTCCGGTAGTAGGCAGATTGTTCCACAAGGTCCATATTGACACCATGCTGATGCCACAATCCAGTGGATATTGATACATCGTCCAGGCCTGGTGCACTCTCTCAGTATATCCGGAGTGGCATATGTTGTGATCCGAGACCACCTCGTCCATCACTGCCTTTATTTTCAAGGATCTTCTATGTCATTGGGGAGCTATCTCTGAGCTCGTTACTGATAATGGATCCCCCTTTGTGCAGGCTCTTGACATCCTAGCAAACCAGTATGGCATTTGCCACATCTGGATCTCTCCCTACAACTCATAGGCGAATGGTGTGGTTGAACAGCGTCATTATGATGTCCAGGAGGCCATTGTCAAAAGTACCCTGGGAGGGGAGGTTCGCTGGCCTTCAACAGCTCACTCCGTCTTCTGGGCAGAGTGAGTTACGATCCTGAAATTGACTGGTTTCTCTCCGTACTTCATGGTACACAGTGTAGAACCACTATTTCCTTTCGATCTATCCGAGGCCACATTTTTAGTTCCTGCCCTTGCCACTGACAACATTTCCAGATCTGCCCTGATTGCTTGGCAAGCTCGCCAGCTCCAAAAGTGTCAAGAAGATATTGATACCATCCATGAATGCGTTCTGCTATCCTGGTTTGCGTCCATCAAACATTTCGAGGCGCAATTCAAGAACCGGATATGTGACTATGACTTCCAACATGGCGACCTTGTCTTAGTCCAGAACTCCCGGATTGAGAAGGAGTTGAACCAGAAAACGAAGCCATGCTATTTCAGTCCAATGGTGGTTCTTCACAGAACTACTGGAGGATCGTACCTGCTGGCAGAGTTGGACGGTGCCATTTCAAGACTTCAATATGCAGCCTTTCGGTTGCTACCATACCACTCATGCAAAAAGATCTCCATTCTGGTGACAGATCTAACTGGACTGGACGATGAAGAATTGGACAGTTATAATGCTGAGGATGACATTGAACATGATGACAACAACGAGGTCATGGACTAGTCTCCTCCAATACCTACCCCACTCTGTGTATCCTTTCCATCCTGGGTTTAGTCTGGCATTTCTTTTCATCCCAGGTTTAGTCCAGAGCATCATCTTATATCCCAAAAATACTAAAAACAACAGATGCTTATATGACATCGAACAATCTTTTTACCACCAATTCCTGCTATCTCAGACTAACAATGAAAATGAATACATAAAATGTATCTTTACCCTCCTTATCCGTTTCAATGAACTCATTACGTAGATATCCCTTTCAAACGTGCATTGAGACTGTGCCCATTATCTTGGATGTTTATTCTTCGAATCCGGTATAGTCCGGCGCTCACATCTTGGGACCCATGTAGGTATAGACATTGAAAGTCAACCAATAAAGACAAGTTGAGCGGTACTCACACCAGTTTTATTCCTTCCCTCCACTTTCAAATCCGTTCATGTTTTCTCGTTGCTTACTTTCATTTCTTTTTCATCACTAAGGTCACTTGGACTGGATGGACACGGACACAGTCGGATTGATGTACAAGATGTGAGGACTACAGGTATCTACAATATGGACAGACTACATGCCAAGTGCCTGCTTAATCTCGGATAACTTGTGCATCTGCCCAACTACACTCACCTCCAGGTCCGCCATCACCACCTTGGTTGCCTTGAGTTGTGCCTGCGTGTGGTGAATCTTACCCTCCAGGCATTTCACGGCATGCACCCCCACCTCAATCACTGGTCTTGCAATCGGTGGGACTGGGTGTGCTTTCAGGACTCAAGGTCCCTCATCGGCCACGTCTTCCTCATCTTCGTCCTTGTTGGGAAACTCAATCACGGTTGGCTCAATAACTGGTGACCAAGGGACCCGGAGACAGGTGGGACGCGCTACACATGGGGTGAGATCGAAACAGAAAGGTTCACTGTAACTTACCTGGGGCCTTCCCCTTCTTATCCGGCACTACCTGCGCCTTCTCCACTTTCTTCTGACTTCTGCCACACCTGAGTGACTTCTCACATTTCACCTTGAGTTGAGTGCATCACGTGCACGACCGGCCCTTGGGTCCATAGCACTCAGTCTTGCTTTGTGCACAGGCAGCACACGGAGTCTTGTGTGCCACTACGCCCGGTCCTGTGGTCGTCTTCTTTGCCAGGCGGGTTTGCTCCTTGTCCTCATCATTGTCTTCATTGTCTTTGTCCACCCGTGCTCGCTGTGACAGAATCAGCAAGCAGTGGATCCACAGTAAGAGGACACTCACCTTTCCTTGAGATGCCACCCGCATGTGCCCCTGCGATGGCCCGGGCTGATCGTTGCCCATGGTTGGCTGGCGGGGTTCTTCCACCACCTGCACTTGCTCCAGCCAGGTCCGCTCCTCGTGCTCTCGCTCCTCCTGTTGCTGCCATTGATCCGCTATCTCCATCCTCCACTTCTTTGCAGTTGGTGCCACCTCTTGCATCTTTTTGGCGACTCAGTTTTCCAGGAGCACCTTGACACCACACTCCTGTGCCTTCAGAAGGCAAGTGTGCACATGAATCTATGGACCAATTAGTGACCTGGCAACATGAGAGTCAAAGGCAACGTACCAGCGCGCGGTCCCACTTGTCTACCCACATCACCTGCTCTTCCTGGAGTTCTTCCTTGTCATCTGGCATTGTCATGGCCATGTTCAACACGAGCTCATTCGCAGACGCGAGTTGTTTCTGTGCTATGACTTGTGGATCGTTGCCAGCGGAAGGTTTGGCAAAAGAGAGAATGTTGTTGAAGGTGGACATGGTGAGGAGAGAGACTGGCAGAGAATGGGATGGTATGGATGAGGGAGAAGGAGTGAGGACTACAGGATAAATGGGGACTTAAAACTTTTCAACCAACTCTGCCATTGTCCTAACCAAGTTCCCACCATCACATGACTGACTGTGGACAGTCAGTATCAAAGACCCCCTTGGATGTAGGAGCCAGAGGCTCCCTACAGTTACATTCCCCACTTTTCCCTCTGTCCAGGCTTCCAGTTCTACATCCCATCATGTCCTGTGTCCAATGAGTCCAGTCCAAGGTACATCCTGTTCATTTAATTCTTATCCGGTCCAGTTCTTCACAGTCTGGATCAATGTTCATGTCCCGGACTACTCTATGTCTGGTTTATCCATCTCAGACTATTTTGTCTATGGTCTTTCAGTATCCGTTTCTATTCTTAAGTCGTTCCTTGCTTGGTTCTAACTGCTGTAATCTGTTTCTTGTATCATTCTCGGACTTCCCTTATGATTAGATGCTGCCACAGCATAGTTACATTTATTCTTGGTGCGCTTCTCCGGTAACTTAGTTACCAAAGTCTTGGGTATGCCTGGACTATAAAAAGTTTGTACCCTAGATCTGAATGATTATCTTGTGCACTTGGCCTTGATCTCTTGCATCTGAACTCTCTTGCCACATCCTTCATTGTCATCGTCGTCAGTCCACGTCCTTGATTGACTTTCTATTCATTCTTTGCTATCCAGTCCTCGTCCTTGACCAGTTTCGCTCTATCATCATCTGTCTGACCCTCGTCCTTGGTCGGATTACCCATTTTCGTTCTGGATTCACTTATTCACGACATTGTGCTTTCCAAGAATCACTCAGACACCATTTTATTCACTCAGGTTTGTCGCAGCAACCCTAATCAACTAACCACCCTACTCTAGAACCCTTAGGGACAAGCTTACTCGCTCCCCTTGACACTTCCCCCCTTTTGGTCCTAGACCATCTATCTATTTTACAGTGGGAGGGCCATACTGAGCAGTGGCAGGGCAATGAGAGAGGGCATGAGGGTCGATAGTGGGAGAGGAGAGTGCGGGCGATGGCAAAGAAATGCTTGAATTAAAAAACGTGGAGGAGGGGGCAGCGAAGGCAAATGAGGTGATAGCCTCAGGCACATTGGTGTGCATACCTTGCTTCACCTTCTTCTGCTTCTCCTCCACTTGCTTTGAGCGGTTGCCATGCTTGTGTCACAGCTTGTTCTCCCCCTGGCTGGATTGGCCTGACGCCTGTCCTTGGCCTTGCTGCTGCTGAAACTTGGGGTCTCCCCCTTTCTGCTTCATGGTGGAGTTCTTGTTGGCCTGTTGAGGGCCAGAAGGAGTGCCTTTGATGGGGCACATAGTGACATTCTTAAGCCAGGCTGCAGTGACCTGCTTCTTGTAGTCAGCGAGGGTAGTGACCTTTGTGGTCGAGGAAGAAGCTGCTTTGGATGATGAAGTAGTAGCTGCCATAGAGGCAGCAGCAATAGATGCGGTGTTGGCCGCATGGACAATGTGGTCGGTATACTTCAGAATCTTGGTAAGGATGATCATCTCAGAGATTTTCTGAGGAATGTTGTAGTCCAGCTTGTGGAGCTGGGTGAAGTGGCTGTTGAGCTTGGCGAAAGCAGGAGCAGGATGGGATGTTTCGGGGATGACAAGCGCATTGAGTGCTTTGAATTTGATAAAGGTGGCGGTGGAGGTCGTGACATCATACTTGTCCTTGAGATCTGCCCAGAACAACTTGGCAGTCTGTTTGGGGTCAAAAGAAGGAAGCAGATGCTTCTCGATACGGAGACGAATGGTGCTGATCACCTGGTCATCTTCATCTTCCCATTTGTCAATAGTGTCCTGCTCAGGCTTGGTAATGTTGCTATTGTCCACAGGCTGAGGACAGCCACGGATCATGACAGGGCGCCAGAGGCTCTGGAACTGCAGATACATCTGCATGGCCTTGGCCCAGGCACTGTTATGATTCCTCCCTATGTCTACCTTTTTCCCTCTCTTCTCTTCACTCGCCCCAGCCTTACCTATGCTCCTCACGTCCCACATTCCTGTCTGTCACGGTCAGTCACGGCCCCTTTTCATTTAAACCTTAAAACCACACAGCCTAGCCCGGGTTCTTCTTGAACCTTCCCCTCCGCCCCGGGCAAC
>QFEL01000454.1:3168-52550 GCA_003316195.1 Neoboletus brunneissimus | reverse complement strand
GAGGTGGTGGTGGACACAGAGGCTCCTGGGTGGTTGGTGGAACTCTAGTAAAAAGTGGGAAAAGGTTGATTCAATGAATAGGCCCAGTGACTGAATGCCCCTTCCCTGTGCGTTTGAGCTGCCAACGCGCCAAACGACTTGAAGGGAATACACGCTATACTTCAACATGCACCCGTGTAAAGTCGTGGGTGTGATTCAATAAGATTTCGTACACAGACATGTTACTGACGGCAGGAATCATTGATGTAGACACTGTAAACCCTTGAAACCCTAAAAGAGTCTCCAAAAACCCAGAGTATCGAACTCGCTACACTTTCAGTGGTAAAGTTTCGCCGTCGCCCTTTCCCGGGGCTTGTCCTTCAACGTCCCGATCAATTCAAGCTGCGAAAAAGTCTCAGAATCTGGATATGTCACGCCGACGAAGAATGTACTCACTGCCTGCACCGACGTGGGATCGTTGACCAACCACGGCACCTGCCCCAAAAATGCTTCCGCGCCCAACTCAAACACCGAATCATCCACCACCTCCGCCTCATGTTCATCATTCATATCCACCTCTTCACCTGCTTTTTGCACCGACTTCGGGTGCGGCAACGTCGGCGCCAAGGCAGCCAAACACGTAAACGCAAACGAGCGCGACTGGAATCGGCAGTCTCCTCCGTCACAGATTAACATCGTCGTTCGACTGACGAATTCGAGAATCTGTGCAAACTGGGCGAGAGTGAGGTGGCGACCCGAAGAACCACCACCGAACACAAGGGACCGTTCGACTTTGAGATGGTGTGCGAGTGCGGTCGAGAGGCCATCAGAAATGACGCAGATGCGATCGTGGACGTCGGGATGGAAAAGGGTACCGCCTGTTGAGAACGTCTCTGTGATAGAGGTCACACAATGGTGTGCCCCGCCAGTGGAGAGAACACGTTCGATGATGAGGGCCTCCGAAACACCGGGACCACCAGGGATGGGAGCCACGAACACCCGGAGGAATGTGTGACGGTGTGTTTTGCCGACTGGTGTACCCCAGGCATCTTGGCCCGCAGTCAGTGCCGTGCACATATCGACTCTTTGGACGAATCGAGTGGGCTGTGTGGGCAATTGATAGAACCAGGAATTAAGAGACATATTGGTAGCGACGACAGGCGTCGGCTTGTGAACGAAACACGGGAGTACAGATTTGAATAATGTCATGATGGACAGGATGTGGAGCGTGCGTCCAGACAAGAGGCGGCTACGTGGTGGGGTGGAGGAAAGCTCGAAATGTCGGGGGAGGATGATTTTATGCATTTGTTGAATGAGCCCCTCTGGGGCGGATCTAGCAATACATTCGGTGGCGTCCGTGGGGTAAGTAAGACTTTTGTATTCAACGAGAGAGCGTTCGACCCGGGGCATTCCTGCTGCCGATCCGAGTCGTCCTGTCATCCCCCGCGGAGTTGGTGGACCACAGAACGTGAATAGGCGACTCAGATCGAGAGTGAGCTCGACCAACCAGGGGTTTTTTCGCCCAATACAAAAGGTCTGACCCACTCCACAGATCTCGCTGAATATACACCGGCAGACCCAGACCACCGCCATGACTTTTACGCACGTTCGATTCCACCGCCAACGCCGGTACTTTGAGTCCGTCGAGTGTTGCAGTAGCCGGCCGTCATTTGTGACCTGAATTCTCTGTTCAACGGTTGAGTATTAGAGCCTCGGGGGTTCATCAATCGTGACTTGGAACTGGGTACCGATGGCCATCGCTGCGCATTTTGTAGGTCTGCGGAAGGATTATCCCCTCTCCCAGACTAGGGTGAACTTGTCGAGTTTTCCTATAACGCTGCAATGGATAGTGGCGGGTCGAATTAGGGGTATGATGCAAACATGTATAAACACTCGGAGACGCGAGCACGCAATCAGAGTGGCAGTACTAATCAGTCTTCTGCACTTACGACAGTGCAGTTCGACAGATCTAGCAACAAAAACATCGTTTATATCTAAACAATATACAATGTTCGGAAAGATGGATATGAGACCTCCACCCAAGATGATATCTACACCTTGCTGCTGCCTCGTACGAAGAATCAACAAAGAAACCAAAGCCCCACCCGCAACATCCACAAACAGTTGAATGCATGATCAGACAGATAGTTCACGCGATAGCGATATAACTAGTGCACAGTTGTTGAAAACCCTCGCTATTCTGTATACGTCAGAGAACGGGAACGAAAAAAGATTGAAGGAAACCATGGGTGCCGTGAGAGCGGCGTCGTTCAAGTCGACCTTTACCAGATACGCGTCTCGAGCAAGAGGTCACTGTTGCCTTCCAGTCCGATGCAAGCCTTGAGAAAAGCATCGAGCGCGTTACGCTGCCTGCCGAGACTGTTGACGACATCCGTACCAGGCTTGACCAAGGGTGCCTTGCACATATAGGACAAGAGCGACAACACAGGGTAGAGCGGTGCAAAGTCAGCCTGACCAACGGAGACGTCACGGTACCGGACCCGGGTAAGCAACTCAGTGAGAATGGCCAAATCCAAGATGAGGGGCGCCGCCAGCAGAGAATCCTGCACACCGAAAAACATGAGAAAACTGAAGACAAGGTGCAGTGAGGCAAGCGTACCTCGCACTCATTGAAGATGTTGATAGTCTGCCTACCACCGCAGAAAATCTCAGAGTAGTACTCGTCGATAGCCCTCTTGGAGTCTCCGACCGCGGGTACGTACTTGATCACGACGATGTGATCAGGGTGCTCGCCCTTAGCCGCTTTGCCCTCGGCACCAGGAACGGGAGGCTTGTAGAGCAAGCGGTTCGCATCAACCATGTCGTCAACGACGCTGCTCTTGCTGATCTCCTTGCTCTTGAACTGGGGCTCCGCGCTCAGGTTGTGGCCATCGTTGTTACCAAGATGATTATAAGACGCGATGGACAATGGTTTGATACCCGCGTTTACAAGGAATTCAGCGAGGACGGACTTGAGCTTCGTCTGCCCGGACTTGAGGTCATCGCCACCAATGAAAGACTTCTTGCGCTCGGCGAGCTCGATGACACCGGGTACGAAAGTGTTTTGGGGTGCACCATTCACGAAAGGCTCGCCCTCGAGGATGGCAGCGACAGCGAAGAGGGTCGAAGGAGACACCTCAGAGTGCGAGGAGTGGATAGAAGCAAGCAAGCTGTCAGCCGTGTCATTCACACCAGGAACGATGTCACTGTAACGCTCAGTGTTGGCGGTCCAGAACACAATGACACGGTCAAGTTGGTTCTCGGCTTTGAAGCGACGAATGTCCGCACGGATGTGCTCAAGGTGAGCCTGTTTATTAGTGCCAGGAACAACGTTGTCGGCGCGAGTCTCTTGGTTGGTAGCGATGAAGTCGGGGTAGTAGATTGAAGGAAGAGGAGAACCAAGGAGAGCCATGTGGGGGTTCACTTGACGCTGAAGATCATAGTCGAGCACACGAGCGCGTTCCATGGCCTTGTCCATAGGAAGGTTGGAGATGTCCCACCCCCCAAGAACCAGATCGTTTGGGTGGACCATCGGAAGCACATCGCAGAAGGGCACATAAATTTCTTTAGTAGTCCTGGGCTCAGAACCAATGCGAACGGTGGAGGCACGCATAACAGAGCCAATATAGTTAGGCTGCTGAATACCATCCTTGGTGTGCCAGGAGATCTGGTGCTTGTTTGCAAGGATAGTAGCGCAGAGAGTAGAGCCGTTGTTACCACCCATCCCGATCATCATGAGTCTGCAAGAGTTCGTCAGTGAACGCCGGTTACCAAGAGACGTCATGCACGTACCCAGTCTTCCCGACTTTGCGGTTGGTCCGGAACTCAAATAACTTTACAGTCGGAATGACATTGAATTGGCTGTCCGAAATAACCACGTCAGCACCACGATAGAAGTACTTGGCGGTGATGTGCTCGTCGGTGTAGGCAGTATTTTCTGAGTTCACCTTGATGTACTCTGGGCGACGAACAGCGGTCGGATGAATTGGAACGATGGATTCGAGCCCGGAGTCGAGGATGTTGTATCCAGAAGAGGACACGTAAGACTGGGAGACCATGACGGGCGAGAGAAGACGAGCAATATCAATGGGAGGCAAGAAAACCTGCGCACGAGTGTTTGGTGCCTCGGTGGGGATTGTGGGGGCTACCGAGCTGGTTCGAGTACATGCAAAGAGGGAAAAATGCCCTGTGAAGACGATGTTGCCAGTGAGTTCCCGTCGACTATTCAAAGGTGACAGAAATGACCTTAGGAATGCTGTGCCAGGACCAGCGGGCTTTTATACGTGAAAAATGGGGTGGAGCTGAACCTGTCGCAGATCAGATGAATGGACGCGCACGAAAGAAAAAGAGGGTACCGACGGGCAAGCAAATTTTTTCAAGTCCGAGGTGACCTCAGTACAAACTGACGTGAAGTCAATCAAATGGTACACTGTGATACATGTCAACTCATCACGTATGGTTGTCGGAAATGTGGCGAATTGCAATGCGTACGTCTGACGCGTGTAGCACCCTCTTGCCATCGGGGTACTTAAATCAAGGCAAGTACTAACTTATTGATGGTCCGGTGCGCTCAACGTGGAGATATTCTTCGCTCCTCGGATTCAATGTGATATGTTCGACAAACCGTCAGGGCGTGTTTCAGAACCACTGAGGGGAACTTGGACCTACGCAGACAGGCGGAGAGTACTACCCCATTAATTGGACAATATATTTTCTGCTGTGCATACTAGCCTGTGTCATGCCTACGGTCCGCTCGGAGTCCACCGCAACTCTGCTACAGGAAATGATGTCGTGAATGGCTGCCTCCACAGCATTTCGGGATCGTTACATAATATAAACGTCATCAGTAACAATCATCGAATGCCAGTAGTCGAGGTGACAAAGTTGAGTACATAACCGATGGCGGAAGCAGGCAAGTATGTACGTACTAACACACCAATGATGGACGCGATTGCCAGCGGGACAGCGCGGCGATGTCCCGCCGAGCGAAAGGGGACAACAAGGGTCTTGAAGCACGATGATAACGTAGTTGAGCCCCGTCGGCAGGAATCGAGAACCGAACATTCTTCTCAGCTGAATTCAAAACGTTAGACCGCTTTTGCGAACTTCCTAGCGCACCCAGCACCAATGTAGTTTTTGGTTTACACCAGTTTATTGAACAAATAAAACTGTTCCTGATCGCTTCGGATGCAACAAGACGAGTGACGGAATGGTGCATGGCAGTCAACAACATATTCCCCGTGCGCTGAGCAAGAAATTGAGGGCCACTGGGGAGGCATTCAAGGCAGCCTCTGGTGCACAAAAAAGGAGTATGTAGTGTACTGTACTTTGAAAAATTCGGCGGGGAGAGTTCCTTGATTTCCTTTTCTGCCTTGGCCCATATGAATCCAGGGAAAATGCTCGTGTCACTGGGATCAGTGCACGCACCGTGGAACTATGGTTGCCATCTCAGTGTGTTGCGGCCGATTAGTAGATTGACACGTGCAATTGCCTCCGAGGATTGCATTATTTATGCGATAAATTGGTGTAAACAAAAACCATGTCTAACGTTTTGAATTCAGCTGTCGTCCGACTCATAGGGAAGACTCGTAAGGGTACATATCCCCTAATCACGGTGGAGAACCTCCGCTTGAGGTCAAACCAGGCAACGAAGGAGATCCTTGTTCAATCGGATAAGGTCTAGCGACTTTCCTGTGGCTCCTCAATCTGGCTCATTCCGCTGGCTGGCCCTTATCAGCCGCTCTAACGCCACACCAATCTTCCGCACCTTCTTCGAGACTTCGAATCTATTGTTGCTTGCATCCTTGGGGCCTCAGGGCGCGCCACAGTGATGGCAGACGGTGCTCCGTTCCCGATGGAATATTCTCGCATTTGGTCGATAAAATTGGTTCAGAATGCTATGAAGATGGTCATGGGAGTTCGCTGGCGGCGTGTGCTCGGAAACGCAGCGCCTAGCGCCTCCTTAACAACCTAACGTACACGTGCCTCCATAAGTGCCCTCCATGATTCATGATAACAACTCTGCTTGACGGAGGTAAGTCATCTCCGACTGCCAGAGTTGGTTCAATATGGGGAGACTCGAGCCGTTTATTTAGATGATGGTCAGTGCGTAGGTTTCGAATCTAGTTGCGCCCTTTCCTACCGCTCAGCATTGGTCATGATCGGACGTCACGCAGATTGAACGGCGAACGTGCATGAACACACTGTCAACTTTTCCAATCAACCGCATGGCCTTGTGGGTTTCTTTGCGTCGTTTCTTCTCGTCGGCTTATAAAATAGTCTTCTATGCTTGTATATAAGACAACCTCTTGGCGCCTCACCTACGAATCGGAGTTACCAGTACCAGCATGTTGCCCTTTCCGGTACCCTTCACGCTTCTAGCATTGGCGAGTATAACAGGCGTGACTGCCAATGATGTGATACTCTCCGCCTATACGGCTCCTGGTGAATTCCCTACTTCGGTTTATGCGTCATACTGGAACAATCCGACCGCGACATCAGCGCAGCCTCAGCCCGTCATTTCGGACCCGGTGACGGCATGTTTTATGACAGTCACCGGATTCATGTCTTCTGATCCGATTGTCACAGAGCACGATCTTTCAGGCCAATCTGACGGATCCTGCCAACTTCCCCAAGGTGGGTCAACGATATTGCCACTTTGATCACATTTCCACGAGCTTGACTGATCCGTTCGGTAGAACGACACCGTTGATCCTCATCCACTGCCATTGCAACAGGAACCTTCGCAACTCGTCCAACAAGCGCTTTCGCAGATCCAGTCCATTGCCACCAACCCAGCACTAACCGGTGACACTTGTGCACAATGCCAAGCGTCACTATCCATTGCTAAAATGCTTGTGCTGGCGGCCCCGGAACAGGGACCCCTCCTCGCTGAGGCGGTCTGCGAGTACTTCAACTACTCAACGACGTGTTATAATGAATACAGTCGACTTGCCCTCGGTTCCGTCTTTTCGCAGGTCGTCGCCCTTGGTGATATGGGTGGATACGATGGACAGGTGGGTCCATCCGGAGAGATGTTTCCTTGATCAGCCACTTAGACCTTTGCCTGGTCCGAATGTAGCTGCTCTGTGCAGCGCAGTTGAGTTTGTGTCCAATGCCACCAACGGTACCGCTCAACTTGACAGGTTGGTTTGCGAAACCAAAACCCAATCCTCTACCTCTGCCAAAACAACCTAGCGGGGAGCGCCTTAAGGTTCTCCATGTGTCCGACATTCACATTGATCCCCGTAGGTTTCCATATCTGCTTCTCTGCTGCCTACACTAACTTTGGATACCTTTAGGTTATGCCACTGGGTATGAGGCTAATTGTAGTCAGTACCTGTGCTGTCGCGAGAATGCATTCAACACGGCGTCCCCCGACCAGGTTCTCCTTCCAGCGTCACGCTACGGAGCTTACCACTGGTACCTTTCTTCTTGATTGTTCTGCGCACTCTTGGTTGATGAATAATTTCGATGACAGCGACACACCCATCTCGCTTATGCTTGCTGCCATGCAAGCTATCCCTGAAGTGACCGGGACCCAGGGGACTGGGTTTAACTTTTCCCTATTCACGGGAGATCTGACGGCGCACGATTCCGACAACCAATATTCCAGGTAAGGTTTTATCATGTATGTATGCTCCTGGTTCCGATTATGCAAATACAGGGCATACGTTGAATATTGCGAGGTGAAGCGTGACGGCGTTCGGAACCTTTATTTCATGCTCATACAGATCCTTAGATCATAGTGTACAATCTCCTGAAGGAATACCTTGGTCCGGCTCCCGTGTACGCTACGCTCGGCAACCACGACACATATGTGATTAGGATTCCTTCATTGTCCACTCCTCAACCCAACACCTTTCTTTCATAGATGCAATTCCAGATGATCCCGTATGCTCTGGGTGGTTTTGTTCTTGGAAACCAATTCAACTGGTGCGTGGATGCCTTGCGTCTGGTTTTCCCGATCACCGCTGATGCAATCCAGGTTGTATGATCACGTTTCTACCATGTGGTATTACGAGGGCTGGCTTCCGGAAGCTTCTGTCGAATATGCACGCACCCACTATGCTGCCTACACCGTCAAACGCCCCGACGGATTGCGTATCATTTCTCTCGATACCGATATGTGTACGTCCTCTCCGTTATCTCGTACCTGACGAGCGAATCACCGACAATCATAACCAGGGTACACGTATGTCACGTCGTTCTGTGTCCCTTGAAAATGATTTACTGACCCTCGGGTGATCACCGTAGACTGAACTACTTTAGCTACATCAACGCTACTCAGCCTGACCCGTTCGGCATACTCCGTTTCCTCACTGATGAGCTTCAGGATGCCGAGGATGCTGGTGATCGAGGTGAGCTTCAAGTTCCCGCACAGTCGTCCTTGGCTATTATTGGAATATCGATCCTTTAGTCTGGATCGTCGGTCACGTTTTGAGCGGGTTTGGTGCCTCACAGGGTCAGTTTAACCCCACGAACCTATGTGAGCATCTTCACCTTACCTCACCCGTGTCGTTTTTGGCTGACGGTTGGTTGCAGTCTACCAGATGTAGGTTTCGCTCGCTTCGTTGCAACGTAACAAGAGTATGCTGAGATGAGCTCAAAAGCGTTGATCGTTACTCTCCACATGTCATCGCAAGTGAGTAAGGATCTGTGAGCTGAGGACGTGCGAGAATTGATCTTCCGGACAACAGACATCTTTTTCGGACACACACGAGGACCAACTTTCCGTATGTGCTTCTTGATAAACTTGCGCCCTCTCACAACAGCCATAATTTCTCGAAGATCTTCTACGCAAACAACGCGACTAACATAAGCGTCGAAACTGCGGAGGCGGTGTCATGGGTACGTCAAACCAAGTCGGCTCGCATGGCGATGCTTGACGACGAAGTCAGATCATGCCATCCCTTACACCCTTGACGAACCTCAACTCGGGTTTCCGTATGTACGAAGTTGACTCTGCGGTACGTACCCGTGTTCTTGTCCGCGAATTTGTGTACTCAAGTACCTGTCTAGACGTTCGACATCTTGGATGCATACACGTACGTGCCAATGGCTGCGCCTGCAAGGGAAATGTACTCACCTAATGACGGTGCAGCTGGATCAGCCGTGTCAACGAGTTCCCATCGCTAGACAACCAGACGGAGGTGGGTCCGACATACGTGCTTGAGTACAGCACGCGTGAAGCCTATGGCCAAAACATTACCTGGGGTCCCAACGACCCACTCAATGCGACGTGGTGGCATCTCGTCACCGAGCGTGAGTTACACTGTTTTCCCGCACCGAGTGCACGCTGACAGGCTAGGTTTTTGCAGAAATGGAGTACAACCCATCCTTGGTAGAGGTACGTGATCCCGAATGAAGAGTCGACTGTGTCTCAGCTGACCTGATGTCGCACTACTATTTCAGACATACAACACCTACCAGTCTAAAAGCTCCATAGAAGGTAGGAACTGTACTGGTGAATGTATCCCATCCAAGATTTGTTATATCCGGAGCGGATCTTCCAGTATCTCGTATGCGAACTGTAACCAGTCGTATACATCGACGCAGTGACGGATGCATCTTTCCTTACGTACCACGTACCATAAACATACATTTCTTGAGAATGAAGATCTTGGACGATCACTTTTCCCCTTGCAGACCCTGAGGATATTTGAATGCATCGCCCCATGCCTCGTGTAGCAGCAATACATACAACAGCCTTCGCTTTGAGTTCATTGTGACACGCACCTAGTGCTCTACGTAAAAGTTGCTGGAATGAAAACTAACCAAATAGGCTATTAGACCGCGTGCATATTGTATGGCTTTATGTGCATCTGAGGGCTCCAGGGACCCTACTAGTCATAATGTGACATACCTGCCTGGCGAATAACCTGTGACCAGTGCTGAGATAAGGCGGAGAGGGTTGGGAATACGGAAGGTGGTCATCCAAGAAATGACATCGTTGGAAGATGGTGATGGTTGCCTTGGCGAAGAAGTATAGTGAGTGGGGCTTGACGTGGGTAATTAGGGTGTCGAGACGTGGATATATCCTAGGGGATGAGGGCAGCAGGGACATCTCACCGGATGATCAAGGGGCGACCTGGAATATCTCAAAGGGTGCGACATGTAGGTGACGAAGGTGGGGACCGGGTCAGGCACGGGAAAAAGTTACAGCTTGAGGCACTTACCTTCCTGTCCAATCACAGGGCCCTTCTCCACCTATGCCACTGAAAACGTGAGTGTTGCCACATCACACAGACGGTCCATCTGGCGCCACTCGGTCGTCTTTTTTCTGAGTCGGATAGGGTCCTTTGTTGGGGCTTTGGGCTCTGCGGTGTACTACCTCAAAGCTGAAGCGCTGAATGAGGATGTCTCTGAAAAAGAGGCTGGTGCCAGTGGAAAGGGCGTCGGAGATCAAATTTCAGCGGCCCGTCGACTCGGATGTCAAATGGCTGAAACAAAGGGATCATAGCCATTTTGATATATTTCCTGGAATCTTCGAATGATAGCGAAGTAGAGCTATGTTACCCCCTCCGCAAATCCTTGCATTGATCCCGGGTGGCTACAAGCGTGCACAAGAGAATCAGTGTTGAGTACGTTGATCGTAAAGAGCCCTTATGGCGTTCGTAGTTTTTGGTTTCGCGGCGAGTCTAACACTACTCCTTATGTGTGATGCTGTACTCACGATGTTATTAACACGGCGATTTCCGAGTCACTTGTACTCTGCCCGACGTTCCTCTTCGAGGTACAAGGAGAGGGCAATGTAAGCACTTCCAATATAAACCGTTATCTATGCCTGAAGCAGAAGCTGTGTAGCACATATGAGTAACCTCTTCGCCGGTGCATATCTTCCAGTATGAGTCTTTCTGCCACCAATGTATGCATTCCATCTCAGCCTACAAAACCAAGCGTCAGTATGCCCTCCGTGGCACTTGTCTCCCCAGAACCGTACTCGAAAAGAGAATTGCATATCTACTCAACGAATGACAGCTCTATGGCCTTTTCCAGTGATCAAATACGATTTTGAACATAGAAGTCAATGAGGGAGGTAGGCCCGGTCTCTGTCTCTCTGTGACTCTGTCTGACAACTCCATGGCGTCTGGAGGTGATGAAGGAGGGGTACCTATGTGGCACATCCCCTATCAGGACGGCATTAAGACAAAGATAAATATATCATAGTTTGAAGCTTTTATGCTGCCAGCTACAGTCAACCGACATTTTTGTATGTGCAGGGTGGTTATGGCGAACACTCCCGGTTTGATGTCGTTCATTCCAGGTAGATCTCGGGTGGTGTGCTCAATTGAAGGACCTTGATAGATCACAAAACCTCACTTATCTCTCACCCTGCACAATTTTTGTGACATCCCATGCATTTGCGTGTTATACATTGCAGAACCATCAGTGTTGAGTTGGCTGGCCGGCGAAAGGAGCGCGTTGGGTGTTCGGACTCGGAGTAGTCCTGTATACGCCTTGTATCGATGACGATTTTCAGCAAATTGCCAAAACCTGCATGGTGGAATGTCAATGCGACAGGATTCTAGATGCGCACACCGCTACAGGCATCAGAGACCGCTAGGATGAGGTGAATAACAAAGCCTGCACGGTATGTATCGGTAGTATGGACAACCCCAATCCAGTAAGTATTGTATACCCTGGTTTATGTTTATCTGGCATGTAAATCAGTGGCGAGGAGAGCATGTGTTCGAAGTATAAAGAAGGCAACTCTCAGGCCCTGAAATTTGAAAGATGACACCCTACTGTGGTTTGCGACGTGTAAGAGCGTGGGAGGGCTGTCGGAAATGATCTCCGGCTAGGGCTCAGTAGGAAAATTCAACACTTCAAACAGCTATTAGCAATTAACTTGTCCTATCGTTCAGGCCGATTTTCCGCAGTTAAAAACGTGGAAAGGTACAACGTCACCAAGGGAATGTTCGCCGATAGTTTTGAAACAGATGTAACATCTAAATATACGATAAACTTGATATTCCATCACTTCGCAAGTGTGTTTGTACATTCGTTGCCTCTGATTTTTTCGCGTCCCACCGGGTGCCCTGGAAAAACGTGCGGTATGATTCGTAGAGGATCTTACATACCAAAGCCCTCCGGGCACCCCTGGACCCTTGACTGAGGCTGAGTTTCTTTATGTATGAGAATACTGAGCAGTTGGTCCCAACCACAAACCAACCTTTAACCACACACACGCCCTCCCACACACAAAAGAGGGAGATTTCGTTATCAAATTAACCACTGTCGTTCTGATTTACGCCACGAGACCAAAGAATGTGATTGCATCCGGGAACTTCCAAGACGCCACCCGATCGAATCCGTTCCTGAATGGGAAAACGACACACCCCGGAATTCCCGTCAATACCAAAAGGGAAATGACAGACCCCACAATTCCCACGACTTAATGGTTTCAAAACCTGTCCGCTACCGGGTCCAGGAATAATGATGACATCGGTCTTATGATGCGACGCTACGTCATTGGTCACAAGTGAGTTTGAAAAACCTAGTCTGAGGTTGAAATCAGTAGTCTACCAAACTGGTGGCAGCGCGCTTCAACACGTGGCTCTTATCTCTCCATGCGCTCAGTGAACGAAGGAATTAAATCAATATTTTGGCAGACCCTACCGCCATAACCTACATCCGTGTTCTGAACATCCCTCAAATTAGCACGTGCTTCTTTTTTAGTAGGACCCTTAAATTCCTTTTTTGCCGGCTATCCTCCAATCACAATGCTCAACTGGACTGTGGTAGAGCACTCAGGCGATAACGTTACATAGCGTGTGTTCAGATGAGTTAGCGCCGAACTGTCTCACATGTAGAAAGAGACAATTCAGGGGGTTTGGATGTGTAGCCATTGACTCATTCCGTAACAAATAGTACTACTTTCCCCATTCGGCGATCTGGGCATTATCGGCACTTTCCTTGTGGGTGGCGAAGAACTTGATCCAAGTGAAGGCTAGGGTATAGCTTGGTGTAGCCGTGAAGAGGGTTGCATGAAGTAAATCATGCCTGTTATATAATATTTGATCTCTGTTGTTCACAAGGTATTTCGTAATAAATATGACTGGATCTGTAAGCCTATCACTGAAACGGGTGGCTCTCCAACAGCTCTTCAGGTTTCGCCCTTAATTTATCCTCCCTGACCTGCGAGGATCTTCACGATTCCAATAGGCATGATCTACTCAAGTTGCGGTCCGGATTAATACACCCTGATACACCCGATCAGTGATCCGATGAGTCAATAAAAACCCACTGAACATGGTATGGATGGATCCCCCACTTCATCACTGGCGCAAGCATGGGGATTATTGACACCACGGAACAGAGAAGTAAGGAATTCGACAGCGTCTTTCGGCGCATCCGTGACGAAGTGATCCTACATATGACGAACACTATGCCCATAGAAGCCGTAGAATGGTTTCGTCGTGTATGTTGTTTCGCTCAATGTCTCAATGACGGATCTTTCATACTCACCGCTGTTGACGGACGACAGAATATGGACTATAACGTCCCAGACGGGAAGCTGAACAACATCATGTCCGTTGTGGACGTTGTGGAAATTCTGCGAGGCAGACCGTTGTCGGACGACGAGTACTTCAAGGCGGCGTTGTTGGAATGGTGTATCCGGCTTGTTAGTCTCATATTTTATGCCCTCCAAAGCTGCTTGACGACCTTTTGATTACAACTAGCTCCAAGCGTCACGATTGTATGTCTACTCGGATGACCAGCCACGCGAGAAGCGTAACCAGCAGTGCTGGTATGCGGGCGACGATATCGTAATCAAGGATTCGCTCTGGCTTGATGTGGTGATGTACCATTTGTTGAAGAAGTATTTCCGCACGGAGCCATATTATGTACATGTGCTCGAGCTGTTTCAGGATGTCAGTCCTTTCTCTCCTTCCGTACGTGCTTGTGACGAGAACGCTGATCCCGGTCGACCCCTGCAGACGACGTTCCAGACGGAGATGGGCCAGCTGGTCAATTTCATCATCGCCTCGAAAGATCATGTTGATTTGAGTAAATTCTCTCTTCAGAAGTCGGTATCATTTTCGCCCTCTGTTCCGTTCTCACTCACTCACATGCACATCTCACGCGTATAGACATGCTCTGATCACGCGAAGGAGGGTCACCAGTTTCTACCTCCCGGTCGCCCTAGCCATGTGTGTTTGTGGCGTTCCAGAAAGCTATACCCTTCATGGATGCCTCTTCTCCCCGTACACTACCGCGCGTTCCATCCTCCTCCAGATTGGAGAGTACTACCAAATCCGAGCCGACTTTCTCAACTACGTGGGCACAGGTGGGGAGGTCGGGAAGACAAAGTCCGACATCACGCAGAACAAATGTTCATGGTGCATCAACGTCGCACTTGTCGTCTCTTCACCCGAACAACGGAAGGTACTGGAGGAAAATTATGGGCGGACGGATCCGGAAAACGAGATGCGAGTGAAGGAGATATATGAAATGAATGGATTGAGGGAGCAGTATCTGGTGTATGAAGCGAACATGAAGGAACGGATCGAGGCGTTGACTAAAGAGATTCCGGAACCGGAGGTGAACATGGACGGGGGTGTGTTGAAGAGGGAGATATTTTCAAGTTTCTTTAACAAGATTTACAAGGGGACGAAGTAAGGGGCGTGCTACGGATACTGAGTTACAAGTCGTTTCTCCAATTGTGTATACATACCTGAGCATTCATCTATTTTTAGGCGATTCTGTAGCTCACAACGTGCCGCGGATACATAGGGCACGCTATTTACCGCGGCTGTATTTAACCTGCTAGAGGGATGTCCTGAAAACAACCGGGCTTTGGGCCAAGAAACTTGGCACAATGCCGTAGGTACCCAATTCACAATGTAACTGAAGGGGTTGCATACCGACCATGTGAATGGCCAGAAAAAGCTCACCACATGTGGTAAGAGTGACAGAATCATGGCATTCAGGTCCGATACGGCTTTGAGAAGATGAAAAGTAATTCGCTGAACGATCTCGTCAATATCCATTGAACATTCTCATGCCACATCTTCCGTTATCAAGTGTGTGGGTGGTGGCGGTAAGTGGGACAGTCTTGATCAAAGGCATGGGAACCATGCTGGACAGCGCCAATGGAAGAGATCGCATGTTCCATCGGAACATATTTCGTAAAGAATCTTCCTGAACACGAGAGGCATGCCAAAGCGCGCGGGGGGGGGCCACATACAAAGAGCGATTGCTCAGACCATGCAGTCGAGTTGGCAAACAAGGACAATCAACCCATAATCCAGCAACCAAGATGGGGGTGAGATACCGTAGATTAATATCAAAGATGGTGCTTACGTTCACTCAGACGAATCATAAGTAGTATCTCTAAAATAATTACTGCATCACATCATACTATCCTACAATGATCCATACTATAAATCACATTTATTTTTACTAGATTAAAAAAATATTGATGTTGTGGATGCGCTGGGGATTTCATGAAAATATATGATTTTTGCTTATATTGGGGCCAGGTCTCAAAACCAAGAATTGCGTGGGAATCCCAAATTGCACACTCGTGGGAAGAGGGGTCGCGACCACTTGGGGATTTCATGAAATAGGTGATTTTTGCTTATATAAGCATCATACTGCCCAACTCCTGAACCTCGTTGCTAGGATCCTGTTACGTGCTCCAACATTGGTCCTGGAATTCCATAGGTGTGTGGTTTTAGATAAATTAAAGGCAGGATCAAACGTGGCACTTGCCATGGGGCAGTCCGCCGCATCCGCAAACATACTAACATGTAACGTGATCGTTTGAACACTCTACCAGACCAAAATTTCGAGAGCTGTGACGGAGGATGGCTAGCAAAAAAGGAAATCAAGGGTCCTACTAAAAAGAGATTACTGAAAAGAAAACGAGTCAAGGCCCGGGGCCCATGCCACTGTGAGGGCTTCTTTGGAACATCGATGCTTCCTTCTTGTTCCTACCGCCATAACCTAAGTGCCACTGCCCCTCGCAAACTCTCAGGCTAGGGTTTACGAACCGGATCAATTCGGACCACTGCATTGCTGATGAACAGAGACAAAGCTTGATTGTCCATGGCGGCCAGTGGAGACAATCCGTGTCAACCAATCAAGCCACTCATGAACATTGCGGCGACAACGAAAATACTCTCCCGGAATAGGACAAGTCTGGATGTTCTCACGGTTGAGCAAGGGAATTTCTTTAACCCTCGCTGACCTAGAAAGAGGTAAGCATACCAATGTTGTTCTGTATTGCCGATAACGTCCTGTCACGGGCACAAACACCTGTCAGCATCTCAGAAGTCTACCCCACAGCCGCCTTGCGTACATGAGGATGACGGTACGATTCGGAACACGTGCTGCTACGCGACATTGCTGCTTTTATGGTGATGGTAGTGCCGCGCGGATCATTCGCGGCTACCACGTTCCTGACAGCCAGTTATCGGTAGGTTCAACCAGTACCCTGTGGGCCCGACGCCTCTCGCAGGAGAGCCTAGGTACAAAAGAGGTTGCGACGGCTTTCAGGTAACCTAGGCCGCGAGAATAAACCGAATGTTATGAGAGAGGAACGCAGAAAGGGTCGACTCACAGAAGCACTCAGGGTACTATAATCACCCCCGGCGCAATCACCGCGAACGTGCGACCGGGAATGGACAGTCACGTATTTTCCCAGCCTTCCCTTGACACAGATGATCATCACGACTCCGCGACTAGTCAGGACGACATATCTATCTAACTCTAATTCAGAATTTTACTTAATAATCTGCTATCGCGGTCCGTGGCTCCTAGCCCTCTATTGCGTCGTGTGGTTGCAAGACCGAATGGGATGCTTTTAGATCCATATGAACGGCAGCCGAAGGATATTGGAATCTAATTTTACCAAAACTCAGCCCTCTTTCTACACCGCCTGGGTTTATTTTTATCATTGAAATGGTTCACCAAGAGATACATGTCTCTACCGGGAGAAGGGCACCAAACCGATGGTTGCAAGGCTGTGGGAATTCGACTATGCTTGCCCATGTAGCCCATTTCTCTCAGGAGGGAGGCATTTGTGAGAGGGTTCTGTGTACGGGATTTGACACAGGTTTACGATTTCCCCCCCTCAGGTTGTGCCGACCTACTTCGTGTGGACAAAGGTGTCCGTGAGGTCGGCATGTCCACTTCTCTCCGTTGTCCCGGACTATCAAATGCCAGAGACTGAGCCAAAAATGTGCTCGGATGAGTCAAAGTCTTAGGAAGTTTCAGCTAGCATAAATATCTGTGGGTAGAAGCTCAAGATCGTGTTGAAAATGCTCCCCTCTCTTGTCCTGATAGCTCAACTCCTTGGACTGGCGTCGTTCACTACGAACACGGCTGACTTTTCTCACCTCCTTGGTGGCATTAGCTCTGGTTGTTCTACTTCTGGTCCTGCCTCTTGCCAGACTACACGCGTAACAGACACATGCTGCACTGAGTATCCTGGAGTATGTTATTCTTCATGACTCAGGCATACCATGCCTTTCCTCGTCCTGATGTATTCTAGGGGCTCTTGATGCAGACCCAGGTTTTTATTTCCTCGCCAAGCATCCTTCTGATAGGGCTGACAATCGTCCCGGAAGTTCTGGGACACGAATGTCCCCGGAAGCCCTGCTGACAGCTGGACGATTCATGGTACGTGACTTTTCTGTAAAGCACTACCCATTCTCATGTGCTTCATAGGCTTGTGGCCTAACAAGTACGCTCAATGGCCCATCCATATTGCCAATCATCGCTTAGCGTTATCCTCATTCCCAGTTGTGATAGCACATACTTGGAAGACTGCGATCGTTCTCGCGATCACTATAACATCCGCGAGGTATGTTGAATTACACCGGATTTTGTAACAACAATTTGGACTTGACGGTCGTCTCCAGCTTCTCGTAGAGCAAGGGGGGAGTTCGACACTGGATTATATGCAACAATTCTGGCTCAACGCCGATGGTACCAGCGAGCACCTTTGGAACGTACGTAGGGGGTGCTTTTGTCTAGGCGGAGATTTCTGATCTCAGTCCACCAGCATGAATGGGCAATGCATGGTACATGCTGTAGGTAACGATCTCGGTGTCTTTTATCCCCATAGTTGTATGTTAAGTTCGTCTCCGTAGTACGCTTCAGCCCTCTTGCCTCCCACAGGGAAGCCCCGAGGGATCTGAGGTAAGTTGTGCATAACGAGCGAATCTCACGCATACATGATTGACCGATCTTGCTCCATCTCCTTCGCGAAGGCCGTAGCATATTTCCGGACCATCGTTCAGCTATTCCAGACACTTCCCACGTACACGTGGCTTGCAAACGCCGGAATTACGCCATCTTGGGAACAAACCTACAGCCTGTCAGAGATACTTTCCGCGCTGGAGCAAGGTTCGGGAGGTGTAGGTTTTAGAGCACGTTCATCGTCTGGCTTACCACATCTGAGATGATCTCGATTTCTCACAGTACACGCCTGCCGTTGGTTGCTCGCACGGAAGGCTTGATGCGATCAGCTGGTACTACAACTTGAAGGGATCACTCATCGACGGAGAGTTCGTTCCCATCAGTAAGCGTGGTTCATCAGCACTATTCAGTCACGTGCGCTGATGTTTTCGCAAGACACGCCAAAGGAATCGACTTGTCCCCACAGACATATTCGGTATCTTCCCAAGGAAGGTTGAGTAAGCTATGATGATGTTACTTAGGCCCGTCGTGATAACCTTGATGTAGCTTGAGAACCGTTGCTAATCCCTGTCTAACCTAGCTTGCAATGCCAGGATGTATACGCGAGGCCTTGCCTTGTCATGCAAAGTCCCGAGAACCCTCGTTCTTTGCACAGTTTTTGGATCTGTCGATGACCAAGTTGACTGTTGATCCGCATGACCCCACGTATCAACCACTCTGGTGTTCCAATCGTCCCTTGTACATATTCTCCAACAACAATATTTTTTAATTATGTAACTAATACAACACGATACGACCTGGCACTGTGAGCCAACATACCCAAGATGGCGGTAAGTCATCGATTTAGGTCTGGTTTGGGGAGACTAGGAAGTGAGCGCAGTTCCGCTTGGTGGTCTGTAGGTTCGTTTCCAAGGTGTCGGTGGTAGATACAACGACGGAACCAGGAATGGATGAGACTCGCCTGATCTTGCTGAACAAAGTTTCGACCTGTTTGTTTCCATTGGAGTCATGCCAGACAGAAGTTACTATGTCCCAAAAATGGATGAAAAACGGGACTATGGTCGGACGTCGAGTATACTTCGTAACGAGCTGGGTATTCAAAGTCTGGGTGAGCTCCAACGACACCGATCAATCGATCATGCACAATACTTGTTTTTATTCCTATGCTTATATATATATATCATGGAGGTATGATGAAGTCGCATTCCGCTGGGTTCTTTGTCCGTATGATTTCACAAAGACCCATGGGATGCATGTTGGCTATTTTCCAGACTCGGGCCCCCCAGATGGATCACCTTCCCCTGCTGATTCCGAATTCAACTCTGCGGCGGCTGTCATGAACCTGAATAATGAATCGTGACGCTCGAAACACGGCATCATCGCATCATGCAACCCACTGTGCAGCATGGGTACCCGCGAGGACTCTCATCGCATCCAAGTCATTTTGGAGCTGTTCCATCAGATCGGCTGTTTGACCGACGGCGCGGGACATGTTCTTTAGACTGGAAGCCAGCTGTGCATAGAGTCTGTCCTTGGCCTGAGTAGCGCTCGAGCGGCTCATCGTTGGTCGAGGACGAGCGTTGCGATATAAAACTTCCCACGATTATGGGGTTGGTAAAGGTTCCGTCTACGGCATCCTCCATTTTTTTGGCGTCGAGCTGGCACATAAGCGATGCTTCCAAGGGTCGAAGCCAACCCAGATGTCGAGAAAATGGTCTTGCTGAGCCGTTGGATGCACCAGCCAGCCAGTTCGTTTGAACGGCGGGGCTAGCGTTCATGGCAAGCACGCGACATCCAATTATAGACATCGTTGCTCAGAGCTGCCCTTGTCAAAGTTGCTGTGTGAGATACATAGCCCCAGCTTACAGCCCGCGTTCCTTTCCTGTGCCCCTCTTCCTTCATTCACCATGTCCTGTGCCCAGACGCACTTTGACAAGGCCATTCAGGAGATCGAGCATAGAAACACCGCGAACAGACCTGCTGTCGATTTCTCGATGCAACGTCTCGACAACGGTGCGATCATCAACACATGCGAGCGAATCATCAAAGATGTGCGTCGCCCTTTTTCGTCACACTGATATCAGTCCGCCACATGGTGTGCCGTTCGCTAGGTCACCCCGCCTGCCCTGGGCATCCCGACCGATGCTCAGTTCTATGCTCCGCACGATCCGACCAAACCCAATCTTGATTTTCTAAGGGATCACTTCTTCCATGAAGGTAGGATTCGGGAAGACCATGCCCTTTGGATCATCGAAAAGGCCACCGCTCTGTTGCGGGATGAGCACAATGTTCTGGACATTGATGCTCCGGTGACAGGTGGGATTTCACACAGTTGCTGCCGCATGTGTTCTCCGTGAGGCAAAAAAATAGTCCTCGTGCTGATCCGATCATTTCTCCCTGATAGTCTGTGGCGATATTCATGGGCAATATGTTCGTCGATCTGTTTTGCACCCGCGTAGGATGCATAGAGCTGATGCTGTATCAAGTATGACCTTATGAAACTCTTTGAGAAGGGCGGAAACCCGAAGACAACTCGATACCTCTTTCTGGGCGATTACGTTGATCGAGGATACTTTAGTATCGAAGTACTTCCACTCTTCTCTTACTCAACATTCATCTAATCTCCCTTCTTGAAAGTGTGTTCTATACCTCTGGTCACTGAAAATATGTTTTCCCGACAGCTTGTTCCTTCTACGAGGTAACCATGAATGTCGACGTTTGACCGAATACTTCACATTCAAGATCGAATGTAAGATCCCCTTTAATTTTGGTTGTCTTTCCTGCATCTCCAGAGGTTCCTAGGTCAACGCAAGTATTCCGAGCACTTATACGACGCATGCATGGAATCTTTTTGCGCGCTGCCGCTGGCTGCTATAATGAACAAACAGTTCTTGTGCATACACGGTGGTTTGTCTCCTGAACTCCATACCATCCATGACCTTCAAACGGTTCGCCTTCCAGAGTGTCTTCTGTATGCTTGGTCAACTCATCTAATCCCTTGTCAGTTGGACCGATTTCGTGAACCACCAACGCATGGTTTGATGTGCGATATTCTCTGGTCAGATCCGACAGAGGATTTTGGGTCAGAAAAAGGAAATGACAACTTTTTGCATAATCACGTCAGGGGTTGTTCCTATTTCTTTACGTGGGTATGTTCCACGACATGATAATTCATTGATCTTGATTTTCGCCAAGTTACTCCGCCACGTGCAAGTTCCTGGAGAGGAACAATCTATTGTCGGTAATTCGAGCCCACGAGGCCCAGGATTCTGGGTATGCGCTACCTTGACCCTTGGATGTCGCTACTGACAAATTAATCCCCTCTAGCTTTCGTATGTACCGAAAATCGCAAGGTACTGGTTTCCCCACCCTTATCACCATATTTTCTGCTCCGAACTATATCGACGCGTACAACAACAAGGCCTCCGTACTGAAATACGAGAACAATACGATGAATATTACCCAGTTCAATTGTACGTCACACCCGTATTGGTTGCCAAACTTCAAAGATGTTTTCGAATGGAGTCTGCCATTCGTCGGAGAAAAGAGTATGTCGTCCCGTTTCATGATCGATTTGCGATGTATCTCATTGATGTCTCGTTCACGTAGTCACCGATATGCTCGTTGCGGTACTCAACACGTGCTCCAAAGAGGAGCTCGAGGACGAATACATTCCTGAGCCACATCACGAAGATCTCCGGGAACGGAGAGGGGTTATCAAAAACAAAATTCTTGCAGTGGGGCGGATGGCACGGGTATTTGCGGTGCTTCGGTAGGTCAATCTTCTATTCAGCGTAACTTAGGTTACACGTGAGTGCGTACAGGGAGGAATCCGAAAATGTCTCAGAACTCAAGAGCATATCGTCGACTGGTAGGCTCCCTTACGGGACCCTGGCCCTCGGCGCAGAAGGCATCAAGAAAGCCATTTCAAGTTTCGAAGACGCGTACGTATCTCTCTGTTTTCCTCTCCTGCATCCCCAGATCACCCACACACATACATGACAGACGGAGATCAGATATCGAGAACGAACGGTTGCCACCTGCTCCACCCCCTGCGGGGGGGAAACCCACTACCTTGCTTGGTCAATCCAAGATGCAGGTTCAGTCGTCTACCACCATGCCTACGCCCACGTCGACCTTCATGCCTATTCCCATGTCCTCAAGGCCAATGACGCCTTCGGACGACGGACGCTGCGAGACGCCTTCTCTCGAGCGCGCATCCTCCCCAAGCGCGTCGAGCATCAGTTCACCCCCAACGCCGCCTTCTCCGCCTGCGAATTCGGAACGGAGGGGAAGCTTGCGGTTAGGAGGGTCGACGAGCCCGTCGATGAGGCAACGGAGCGTGCAGAACGCGATTTCAATGTTGCAGGCGGCGTTGGATGGGAAGAAGGGTGGGACGAGTTGATGTCTGTTGGTGCGTATTGAGTGGGAGGTGATGTGTGTCTGGGATCGCCCGTACATGGATAGGATCTTTCGTTTTCTCGGCGCGTGCGGCGCTGGTAGCATTGTGAAGGATTGGATAGGATCGGCTGGGGTTGGAGCTCTGCGAGTTCTTATGCTTTCCGGGTGATGATGAATTTCTTTGTGTATGTACTTATATTCGACGTATCACCTATCGACGTCGTCGTAGAACTGGTGTAGCATCTAAGATCTGAACCGTGATTTACTAGTTCCTACGGGTGACCCAAGGGGCCCGACCAAGGACGGGTTGTCTGACGAGACTAGAGGCGTCAGCCTGACTTGGCCATGAAATGATCAGCTTAGGCTCGTGGGCAAGTCAAAGAACGAAAATGTTTGGCATTATGCCCAACGGCCACGCGATGATGAGCCTGGGCCAGCTGTGCGCTACGTGTTTTAAGGCCTGTCTCTTCAAGATCTTCATCATCTTGGCGAAAATCAATGGTTCCGTGGTCTCAGGCAACGTACGATGCGACCCACTTCCAAGTTGCTTTAAAACAAAACTAGCGTCGCAACTGTTCGGATGGGAAGATAGATTTCTCGTGCCCTCAAGGTCGACCTCTTGTCAACAAGGTCTTACCACAGATACAAAATGACTCCGAGCATAACATGGATAACATTTAATGTTCGGGTTGGTCCTGCGTCACCTGTATGACACCAGTTGGCATTCTATTCTGTGCTTACCCGGATCATCGTTTGCGACGCTTGTCAACGAGTTCCTAGAACTCAGAAGCCAGACCGAACGTGGGCCGACTTAGGAATTCAAATGTAGCACTCGTGAAGCATACAGCGAGACATTACACCGGGTACAGCAGACCCGTTGAATGCGACATGGAGGCGCCTCCGAGTCGTGACCGAACGTGAGTACTTAGTCTACTTGGAGGCTCTTGTACCTTGACCTTACTTGATAAAACGGAAACACTAAACAAGACGTGTCATAGACGTTCAACGCATGCGAAGGGAAGAGCTCAGTCGTGAGCAAACCGTGTGCTTGGGATGAATATTTTTACGTGTGGGGTGGTTCTACCCCACTTACATTGTAGAACTGACCTGCAGGAGACGAAAATGGTCGACGGACCTGGTGAGCTTGTTGATGCTGCGCACAGAAGTACTAACGGGTGGGGTTTCATCACAGTGCTAGAGTCAGGGGTGAAGCTTCCTCGGGTGAAGTGTCTGTGAATCTAGAATACACGATTTTGGCTCGGGAAGCCAAGTGTGAGCAGCTTGGGTAGGACCTAGCCTGAGTTTGAAAACCTCATTTGAGTTTGAAATCGCTACCATCCTACGATTGGTAGTGCGCACTGCGCGTAATCAACTAACATTTTGGCAGCATAAGCCGCTCCTTATCATCTGATGGCCTTGTGCCACCTCCGTCTTTGTGGAACGAGGGCCATGTGGACTTCCGATCGGCTCCACCCCCTGCGAAAAACTGGGAGATCGATAGGAACCTGTGGAGCTGATTGAATTGACGGGCCGGTTCTTTTTGTTTCAGGGTTGACTGCTGGAGTGCTGACGATCCGGGTGTTGGCCCATACCACGTAAGTAAACCTTTGTGCTTGCGGCAACAAGATTCAAACGTAACCTGGGCCACCGACTCACATCGGCTAATTATCAATTGATTACACAATCGACTCTGACGAGACGATATGATAGGAAACGATATGATACAGTCAGGATTGGGCAGCCTGGCTGAAGCTGTTGCATAACAGTCATCCAGATCCAATTGGGCCATTCATAAAGGTACTCTTTGCAAAAGGTGCGTTCCCACAGGAGTTTCTCTCTACTATGATCTCCTCTTCAGCTCCTGTAGGGCTGACGGTCCTGATTCTTGTGTATGTATTGCTCAAGCATTTCACTCGCCCGTCTCTGTCCATGATCCGTGGCCCCAAGTCACCGTCATTCATCCTTGGTAGGCTCCTTTCTTTGTACCTGCATGTTACATCCTTGACACCGCTTAGGTAACTTACTCGAGCTATTCCAACGTCCGGCTGGTGAAGCAGAGTTCAAGTGGCACAGTCTGTACGGCAATATCGTTCGCTTCAAGGGTATCTTCGGAGTAAGTCCCCCCAGTCTAATATTTCGTATTACTATCATCCACAACTATATCAATAAATGACAGGAGGATCAACTTCTAGTCACAGATCCGAAGGCTCTGCAAAAGATTTTGAACACGTCCCCATACGATTATTTGAGGCTACCCAATTTCCGTGTTCTTTCGCAACTGTTAAATGGGAAGGGGATTATATCGGCTGAGGGTAAATCTCATCTTTTTGATTATTCGTTTGGAATAACCACATGATAGGTGAGGACCACAAGCGACATAGAAGGATAATGGTTCCCGGATTTGGGCTGAAAGAGTCCAGAGCATTCTTGCCGATCTTCAAGGAATGCGCCGAGTCTCTAAGCACAAAGTGGTTGGAAACCACCGGGAATAATAATGGTCAGAGTGTCGTCCTCAACGTTCGACCCTGGCTCTCGCGCGGAGCATTGGATGCAATGGGTCAGGGTATGATTGGTTTTCCCTCCTAAACTGGACTGTACATCATCGTAATAGGCGCATTTGATGTCCAATTCGGTACTACTCGAGATGATTCACACCCTCTCGCAAGGTCGTATGAAAAGTTTCTGTCAGTTTCCTTGTAAATTTCCCAGGGTTGCCGCGAAACCTCATCTTCATCCCAGTGGGCAGGTTTTCGGTCTGCCTTCAGCAACCCAGATTTTCCTGCAAATGGGCTCAAAGCACGTTCCGACGTGGATACTCCAATGGGTTTTTGATCACAGCTCAAATTCTCGCATTGCACGCGCGCGTGAGGTAAAAAGAACGGTCACAGACGTTGCAGAGGAATTAGTACGGGAGAAGGCAGATGCCCTGTTACAAGGAAAGGGTAACCGGGACATCTTCACCCTCCTCGGTGCGCTACTTCCAGATTGTTCATTACCGATCAATCTGATCAATTATCTCGCAGTCAAGGCCAACATGGATGCAGATGCGAAGAACAAATTGACCAGAGATGAGTTACTAGCGCAGATGCGGTGGGTTTTATTGACGATTCTCTCCTTTCTCTCGTTATTCAAGCCCGCGAACATGACGTGTACAGTACGCTCCTAATCGCGGGGCATGAGACCACCGCGAACACTATTGCTTGGATCCTACTTGAGCTTGCACGGAACCCCAAAATCCAGTCCAGACTGCGAAATGAGATGAGGAACACCCAAGCGGCCATCCAAGCACGCGGAGATGCACAGCTCACAGTCGCAGATCTGGATGCTATGCCTTACCTGAATGCTGTAATCAAGGTAGGTGGTATCCCCTTGGCATGCCCCGCCTCAATTCACCCCATCCATTCCTATCTGACACAGGAAGGATTACGATTCCACCCGACAGCACCTGACGTCTGGCGAATGGCTCGTCAAGATGACATCCTTCCACTCTATAGGCCAATTCTTACGAGATATGGAGATACGATCAATGAAGTACTCGTCCCCCAAGGCACCCGAATCCTAATATCTGTTGCTGCATACAACCGGTACGTTCTACTATCACGTAAACACATTTCAGATGGTAACTGGACGTGATGTCGTAGTGATAGGAACCTCTGGGGAGAGGATGCACATGAATTCAATCCCGATCGCTGGTTAGACAGCACGATGATGGAAAAGAACTCAACTGCCATTGGCGTATACTCGAACTTGTGGGCCTTTTGCCACGTTTCAAGACATATTTGCTGACACACCTTTCATGAGAACAGATTGACCTTCATCGGTGGGCCTCGGGCATGTTTGGGATGGCGGTTTGCGTGCGGTCCCATCCTTTATCACATAACAAGGAGGATCACTCATGGAGACAACAGTGTCTTGGAGCTTCAAGCATTCCTGTTTGAACTTGTGGGCAAGTTTGAATTTACGATGACCGACAAGGCCGAACGCATTGTCCGGCATTTGGCAGGCGTTATGTCCCCGATGGTGGACGGGGAACTTGACCGCGGCACCCAGCTGCCATTGGCTGTATCTCTAGCCCCCCAAGATGGTTAGATTTTGTGAAAGACCGTGCTTGACAAGAGGTTGTGGGCAATGTTTCGTTGAGAATGATGAAATGTCATAAGTGCAGACTCGTAGCAAAGGTTTGTTCTATCCTCATCAAGCGATCGATGTATAGGTTATTTCAACTCAATACTACTTACAGTACATAGTTGAACACGATGAATGGTGACGATGATTTTCGGTATGGAAACTAATTCAACTCCTTGTGTAAGCGAACGTCTGTTTGCTTCACTTTGATGCATTTACTAGTATGTCCTCTTCGACTTGGACATTGTGTGCTGAGCCACTTCGAGCTCAGCGTTGACTGTGTCTATACATGAGGCGACAGGCAGCTACGCACATATAACCAAAGGCTACATATTATGGGCTACTTCAATGACCAGGGTAGAGTTCTGACCCGCGTCCTACGTATCAGGCAATGGAAAATGCCTGTAAGAAACGCGTCCTCGTACCCAGGAACAACCCCTGATGGTCACTCAGTTGTCACAGTCTCCCCTGGATGGGTGACCAGTTTCCTAGCTAAGCATTAACAAGGTTGTTCTTCAATCTCTCCAATCCGGGGACGATCCCGTTCGCATCGCCAGCAACAACTTCGATCTGGTTCGGCTAGAAGAAATGTCGGCATCTCTTCCAATTTCATTGACTACAATTGAGGCAAACGTACCATTATTTCCCCCGCTTCGATCAACCATGGCATCAGATGTTCAGCTAGTGCTTTTCTGGGTTCTCTACTCCCAGGCACATAAAAGTTGCCTAATTCATACAAGAATTTCTTGCCGCTCCCTTAGACCTCATTTACGGAGGGTGGCAGTATGCTGACAAGGTAATTGGGGCAGCCCTTGTCCAAGTAGAGCAATTCGCATCCCTGTTGCTGTGTGTCCTCTGGGCTGACGGCGTCATAGGTGAAAGGGATAGGACGTTGTGTAATTCTGGTTGTGAAGGAGGGGAGAGAAGATCAAGGGGTGTTGCGGTCGATGCCACACGTTGCACTCAGTGCTTTAAGAAGGTCGCCATTGTACAACAAGGCGGTGGTTATAACCGGGAAGAAGCCAGACAGTCTCGCAAACTGAATGGCCACAGACAGGAGAGATGCCATCGCGTCAACAAGGGGGAATGCTTCGGCACGGAAGGCGGAGTGACCGTTGGATGTGCCATATCGCTCCGACATGATTTATGAAGAGAAGCGGCCCGGCCGAATGTTTCGTTAGTTGAGAGCCAGCACTGTGACTGAGCATGTGGTGGAAATTCATGGGTGGTGGGGACTGGTCATGACCACTTGTTACCAGGTTCCTGGCTAAATCCACTCGAGCGCTATTAGTAGGTGACGTTAATAAGTGACACAAAACTACGAAAGCCTTCATCGCTCATCCGCCTCTCAGTGCAGTGAAGCTCGGAACTTGTGAATTTCTGGGACCGTACGTGTTGTTCTTTTTCAGGACGTCAACTGGCCTTCCTTCCTTCATGCACGTGGCTCTATTTCCATCTAGCCGGATCGCTCATTGAAAGTGGCTTGTTGATGCTGCGCACAGGAACACTGACTAATGATGTTTCATTATGGTGCCAGGGGTGAAGTCTCTGATGAAGTGTCTGTGAATCTAGAATACACGGTCTTGGCTCGGGGGGCCAAGTGTGATCAGCTTCGGAAGAACATGAGTTAAGATAATGTAGCACAGGGAAAGCGAATGGGAGACCGCTTCACTCACAAGATTTACTTCAACCCATGTTTCCAGAAGCAGGGTGGTTTCGGTGATCAATTGATCATGATATTAAATGTCGTGCCACTGGAGAATGCCGGTTCCCGACGTCGCGGGCAGGGAACATGTGGACTTCTGATCGGCTTGACCTCCCTGGAACTACTTATATTTGCTGAGGTTTCTTGCTACACACGTACAGAAATGGGTCAATCGATCAACTCGCAAAAGAATCTCGCTGATGTCCGCGGACTCCACGTCGGTTCTGACAAGGCGAAACGGGGCGAAACGGGGCGAAACGACACGGTATGATGGTATGGTACAATACAATACAATACAACACAATACAGCCTTGGGCAGGCTGAAGCTGCTGCGCAACAGTTGCCTGGATTGGGCCCATTCATAAAGGGGCACCCTTTGCAAGGTGCTCGTCCACACTAATCCCCCTCTACTATGATCTCATCTCCAGCTCCTGCAGGGCTGACTGCCCTGGTTCTTGTGTATGTATTACTCAAGCGTTTCGCTCGCCCGTCTTTGTCCATGATCCGTGGCCCCAAGTCACCGTCATTCATCCTTGGTAGGGTCCTTTCTTTGTGCCTGCCCGTTACATCCTTGATACCGTTTAGGTAATTTACTCGAGATATTCCAACGTCCAGTTGGTGAAGCAGATTTCGAGTGGCATGGTCTGTATGGAAATATCATTCGGTTCAAGGGTATCTTCGGAGTAAGTCTGCCCACTATTTCGCACTAGTACCATCCACAACTGTATCTGAACAAATGACAGGAAGATCAGCTTCTAGTCACAGACCCGAAGGCTCTGCAGAAGATTTTGAACACATCGGCATACGATTATTCGAGGTTGCCTAATCTCCGTGCTCTTTCTGGACTGTTAAATGGGAGGGGGATTATCTGGGCTGAGGGTATTTTTCATCTCTTTAATTTTTCGTTTGGAATAACCACATGATAGGTGAGGACCACAAACGACATAGGAGGATAATGGTGCCTGGATTTGGGCTGAAAGAGTCCAGAGCATTCTTGCCGATCTTCAAGGAATGCGCCGAGTCTCTAAGCACAAAGTGGTTGGAAACCACCGGGAATAATAATGGTCAGAGTGTCGTCCTCAACGTTCGAGCTTGGCTTTCGCGTGGAGCATTGGATGCAATCGGTCAGGGTATGACTTTTTTTTCTTAAAGGATAAGTCTAGACTGCGCATCGTCTTAATAGGCGCATTTGATGTCCAGTTCGGTACCATTAGAGATGATTCGCATCCTCTCGCAAAGACGTACGAAAATTATTTGTCAGTTTCTTTGTACAATTTCCAGGGTTGTCGCGGAACCTCATCCTCATACAGCGGCCAGGTTTTTGGTCTGCCTTCAGCAACCCAGATTTTCCTGCAAATGGCTTCAAAGCACGTTCCGATGTGGATACTGCAATGGGTTTTTGATCATAGCTCAAATTCTCGTATTGCGCGCGCGCGCAGGGTGCAAAAAACGGTCACCGATGTTGCGAGGGACTTAGTACGGGAGAAGGCAGACGCTCTATTACAAGGAAAAGGTAACCGGGATATCTTCACCCTCCTTGGTATGCTACCCTTATGTTGTTCATTACTGGTCAGTCTGGTTGACTGTCTTGCAGTCAAGGCCAACATGGATGCAGATGCGAAGAACAAATTGACCGAAGATGAGTTACTAGCGCAGATGCGGTGGGTTTTATCGACGATCCTCTGTTTTCTCTCGCTATCCAAGACGATGAACATGATGTGTGCAGTACGCTCCTAATCGCGGGGCATGAAACTACCGCGAACAATATTGCCTGGATCTTACTTGAGCTTGCACGGAACCCCAAAGTTCAGTCCAGACTGCGAAATGAGATAAGGAAGACCGAAGCGACCATCCAAGCACGTGGCGATTCACAGCTCACAGTCGCGGATTTAGATGCCATACCTTACTTGAATGCTGTGGTCAAGGTACTCGATATCCCTTGGTATGCGCCACTTAAGTTCACTTCGCCCGTCCCCCTCAGGAAGGATTACGATTCCACCCAACGGCACCTTATGTTTGGCGAATGGCATGTCGAGATGACATCCTTCCACTCTCTAAGCCAATTCTTACCGGATACGGAGATGTAATCAATGAAGTACTCGTTCCTCAAGGCACCCGAATCCTAATATCTGTTGCTGCATACAACCGGTACGTTCCAGTCACCTAAACACATTCCAGATGGGCAACTGGACGTGGTGCGGCAGTGATAGGGACCTCTGGGGAGAGGATGCACATGAATTCAATCCCGATCGTTGGTTAGACGGCGCGATGAAGGAAAAGAGATCAACCGGGATTGGTGTATACTCGAACTTGTATGCTTTTTGTCACGTTCTGAGATATTTAACCCGGATACTTTTTATAATGACAGATTGACCTTTATCGGTGGGACTAGGGCATGTTTGGGATGGCGGTTTGCGTGCGATTCCACCCTTTGTTGCATGACAAAGAGTATTACTGATGGCAAACGGCAGTGTCTTGGAGCTCCAAGCATTCCTGTTTGAACTTGTGGGCAAGTTTGAATTCGCGATGACCGACAAGGCCGAGCGCGTTATCCGGCAGTTGGCGGGAGTCATGTCCCCGATGGTCGACGGGGAACTTGACTGCGGCACCCAGCTGCCATTGGCTGTATCCCTAGCCCCCCAGGATGGTGAAATTTAATGGAATACCATACCTGACAAGATGTTACAGGCAATGTTTAGTTGGCAACGGTGAAATGTCGTAGGTGCAGACTCGTAGTAAAGGCTTGTTCTATCCCCAGCAAGCGATCGATGTAACACGGTATTCCATGTCAGTCCTGCTTATAGTACATAGTTGAACACGATGAACGCTATCGGTGATTTTTGGTACGAAAATTAATTATGATTTCTTCGACTCCTGGTGTAAGCTAACGCTTGCTGTCTTCGCTTTGATGCATTTACATACATAATAGCTCCTCGTCAACTTGGATAGTGTTGACTATGTCTCTATACCTAAGGCAACGGGTAGTTACACACTCATAGCTAAAGACTACATATGATAGACTGCTTCAATGGTTCTAGCAGGATCCTAACCTGCGTCCTACCTATCAGGCGATGGACAATCCCTGCGAGAAATGCGACCTATGTACCTCCGATAATTGTTCAGTCGTCACAGTTTCTCCTGGATGGATGACCAGTTTTCGACCGCTAACATGATTGTTCTTCAATCTCTCTAACCCAGGAACGATCCCATTGAGACCACCAGGAATAGCTTCGACCTCGTTCGGCTGTAACAAACCTCAGTATCTCTTCCAATTTCGTAGACTACAGTTGAATATTGGAAAAGATGGCGGAAAACGCACGATTGTTTCTCCCGCTTCAATCAACCGCGATAGATGCTCCGCCAATGCTTTTCCGAGCTCTACCCCCAGCCACATAATAGTTGCCTAACACGTGCAGTATTTTCTTGTTGCCTCCTTGGACCTCGTTGACGGACGGCGGCAATACAGTGACGAGGTAGCCGCCCTTGTCGAGCGATTCGTATCCCAACTGGTGTGTTTCCTCCGAGCTGACAGCGTTATAGACGAAATGAATAGGACGAGATGTAATTCTGGCGTTGACGGAGGGGGAAGAGAATCCGGGGGTGTTGCGGTCGACGACGTGTTACCCAGGGCTTTAAGGGTGTCAGCATTGTGCAACGAGGAGAAGCCGGTCAATCTCGCAAACTGGATGGCTGTAGAGAGGACAGTCGCCATCGCGTCAACAAGGTGAAATGTTTCTGCATGGAAGACGAATCACTAGATGTACCACATTGTCCAATGGAAGTTGCGCCGCCCAGGATGAGCGCAGATTTTCCCACGAATTCGTCGCGCTTACTGTCCCAGGGGAGCACGAACCTGAACCTGGCTGGCGCTGGTGAGTAAAATGCGATCGCTGTAGCAGCAATACCGCCATAGAGAGAAGCGACCTAGTCGAATGTTATGTTGGCTGGGTGCCAGCACTGTGACTGAGTGGTGTAATTCCATTGACAGAATTTACTTAAGTGGAACTCACCCTGGCAACTAGATCAGCAGGAACGAGTGGCACGAACACTTGGAATGTGGAGTTGTCTTTCTCCCGTGTACCCTGATGGGAGCGGCAGAGGAACTTTAGGTGGCGGGCTAAGTAATTGTCCTAGTCACACTTTATCGATATCACCCTTCTTGAATTTAGTTACCCCCTCACCTGTGACTTCTATTTCGCCGGCGCCTTCAAATCCCAGAATGGCGGGATAGTCTCTTTCCAGGTAGGCATTCTCTTGGACTTTCCAATCGATCGGGTTCAGTCCGACGGAGAGTTGTTTAACGATGACCCCGCCGGAAGCAGGGATGGGAAACTCCCTGGGGCCAACTTCGAACCTCCCAAATTTCTCAGTGAGATAGAGGGCACGATAGGCGGATGGGTGCGACATACTGGCTGGGAATCAAACTGGACGGATCAATCCCCAAGACCGGAGCGAATTTATGCCTGTGTCCGCCATAGCTCCTACCATGATGACCAAGGGTACACCATCAAATGTAGAACAAGGCTTAGTGACACCATCATCGACTTTCGGCTTACCTGAATTTGGTGCCAATATAGTCCCATGGGGCCAGTGAGGGCATGCGCAACACAGATCGAAATTTGGACACTACAGATAGGGATATCACACCATACATCATCCTGTAATGTTCAGATAAGCCACTCGTAGAGAATTTAGTCATTCTTTGAATCTCCATACATGATTTCGATGGCGACACTTAACGTCGTTGTGGCGTATGTTGCGCCATCGGCAATTTGAACATTCCATGACTGTTTGTTATCACTTTTTGGCCCCGATGCAGAGATATCACGGTCTATGGAGAAGCGCGACAATGGATCCTGCATCTGAGGATTGGTTGTGGTCGGCTATCATCAGCTACCAGCGGCTACCAGCGGCTACCAGCTGACTATCCTCCTGATGTGTTTCAGTGATGCAGTAGGGCGGCAGGCAGGTATGCAGTTCCGAGCTAACGAAAACTCTCATCAGGGGCTACCGCTACCCCAACCGCCACTCTTCCAAGACCGTTCAAGGACCTTCCAGCCACCGAGCATCGACTGGGACTCAATGGGGAGTGGGTTGACACTGATCGATGATGGACATGCAGCCTGAGTCATGCGACCACCCTGGAGTCAGTTCGGGCAGCCCTGATGTATTAGTATGACACCGAAGTCCGACACTCAGGCTGTCCGAGTCCCACCTCGACCACGACGTACCAGACCAGTTTTTGATATGGTCGTCGGAGTGATTCATATCACGTTCTTTATCAGCGAATGTTGCAGAGCAAGGGAAGATACAAGTCGCATAACACCTTGTACAGGTGTTCAAACTCAGATTATGATTATCATACAATTTCCACTATGAGAGTATGATCGGAGCCTTAGGTGGTGCTACGTTGTGTTTAACTAAACATTACCCCTTATTTCTTGTCAGGTACGGTCGTCCATCGAATTTAACCATCCTGAGAGGCTAGATGTATAGCCAATGGCAACTGCATGCCGCGTTCGAGCTCGCCGTCAACCATCGGGGTCATAACTAGTGCAAACTGTCGGAGGATGCGTTCGGCCTTGGCCGTTGTTGCAAACTCAAACTTGCCCACAAGTTCAAACAGGAATGCTTGAAGCTCCATGAGGCTGTGGTTTGCCATCAGTGATACTCCTTGCTACATAATAAAGGCTGGGACCGCACGCAAAGCGCCATCCTAAGCATGCCCGAGTCCCGCTGAGGAAGGTCAATCTATTGTCACAGAAAGTATGTCGGTCAATATGTCTCCAAACGCAGCGCGAAAATGCACACAAGTTCGAGTATACGCCAATGCCATGTTTCTTTTCATTCATCACACCATTCAACCAGCGACCGGGGTTGAATTCATGTGCATCCTCTCCCCAGAGGTCCCTATCACTGCGACATCATGTTCAGTTACCCATCTGAAATATTATTATTCGACTGTATAACATACCGATTATATGCAGCTGTGGATACTACAATTTGGGTACCTTTGGGAACAAGTACTTCATTGATCATATCTCCATATTCCGTGAGAATTGGCTTAGAAAGTGGAAGGATGTCATCTCGGCAGGCCGTTCGCCACACGTAAGGTACCGCTGAGTGGAACCGTAATCCTTCCTGTGTTAGACAAGGATAGAAGGGGTGAATTAAAGCGGAGCATGCTAAGGCATAAGGGCACCTTGATTACAACATTCAAGTAAGGCATAGCATCCAGATCTGCGACTGTGAGCTGTGGATCACCGCGTTCTTGGATGGTGGCCTCTGTCTTCCTTATCTCATCCCGTAGTCTGGATTGAACTTTGGGGTTTCGTGCAAGCTCCAGCAAGATCCAGGCAATAGAGTTTGCAGTAGTTTCATGACCCGCAATTAGAAGCGTACTGTATCGTCATAAATGTAGCCTTGAGTAATGAATGGAGAGAACCGCCAGTAAAACCCACCCCATCTGCGCTAGCAACTCATCTTCAGCCAATTTGCTCTTCGCATCTGCATCCATGTTGGCCTTGACTGCGAGATAGTCAACCAGGCAGACCAGTAGTGAACAACATAAGGGTAGCACACCGAGGAGGGTAAAGATGTCCCGGTTACCTTTTCCTTGTAACAGGGCATTTGCCTTCTCCCGTACTAATTCCTTTGTAACCTCGGTGGCTGTTTTGTTTACCTCACGCGCACGTGCTATCCGAGGATTTGAACTATAATAAAAAATCCATTGGAGTATCCATGTCGGAACGTGCTTTGAAGCCACTTGTATGAAAATCTGCTGTGCTGAAGGCAGACCGAAAATATCGCCACTGGGACGAGGAATATGAGGTTACGCGACCACCCTAAAAAATTACAAGGAAACTGACAAAAGATTTTCATACGTCCTTGCGAGAGGATGCACATCATCTCGGATGGTATCGAATTGGACGTCAAATGCAGCTATTATTAGTAAGATAATGTGCAACTCAGACCTTATCCTATTAGGATAAAAAGAAGCAATCATACCCTGACTGATTGCATCAAATGTTCCGCGCGAGAGCCAAGCTCGAACGTTGAGAACGACAGTCTGACCGTTACTATTCCCAATGGTTTCCAACCACTTCATACTTAGAGATTCAGCACAATCCTTGAAGATTGGTAAGAATGCCCTGGACTCTTTCAGACCAAATCCAGGTAGCATTACATTCTTCTGTCGCTTGTGGTCCTCGCCTATCATGTGGTTATTCCAAACGAAAATTTGAAAGGGTGAAAATCACCATCAGCCCAGAGAATCCCTCTCCCAGTTAGCATTTGCGAGCTAACACGGATATTGCGTGTCCTAGAATGATCGTATGCCAACGTGTTCAACATCTTTTGCAGAGCTTTCGGATCTGTGACTAGAAGTTGATCCTCCTGTGATACAGTTGTGGATGGTACTAGTACGAAATATTAGAGTGGGCGGACTTACTCCGAAGACACCCTTGAACCGAATAACATTACCGTACAGACTATGCCATGCGAAGTCTGTTTCACCAACCGGACGTTGGAATAGCTCAAGCAAGTTACCTAAACAGTGTCAAGGGTGTGACGGGCAGACACAAAGAAAGGGCCCTACCGAGGATGAATGACGGTGACTTGGGGCCACGGATCATGGACAAAGATGGGCTAGTGGAACGCCTGAACAATACACATACAAGGGCTAGCACGGACAGCCCCACAGCTGCAGAAGAGGAGATCATAATGGAGAAAAGTTACTATGGACAAGCACCTTGCAAAGGCTGCCTTTATGAATGGCTCCATTAACCTCAGCAACTTTATCCAGCAGCTTCCATTGACGTAAGAGGACAGATCAACTCTCACCATCTTGCTCCGTATCGTTTCATATCGTTTCGCCTCGTTTCGCCTCATCAGAGTAGATGTGCTGTCAATCGACGCCAGCGGGGCTTGTACCTCGACTTCGGATGATATAGACGCCACGCCGTCCAGCAGCTCTAGCCCATTTTGAACAGGATTTTGTTGACTCACAAGGTGTCAAATGGACCAACATTGCCAGCGATTATGTACCTGATGTGGTTGTCTCTACCCGTCGCAATCCGGGTCATCCTCGCGTGATGAGACCTCTGCGATCATTATCTCTACCCGCACCCTGTGAAGTTTCAGGGGTAGTTCAACAAGGTATGCATGCTCGGCATCGTGAAAATTGACTCACAAATATCCATATCAATGGAGAGAATGTAAAGACCGTCTGGCTGAGTGACCATCTATGCTGCATACTACTCACAACTAAACTAGATGATTTAAAATCAGGTTTAATGGAAAACCATATGCCTGTGTTGCACTTGAAAAATGGTTTGCAAGACGGGCGACAACAAAATTTGAATCGTAGTCACACTTCAAAATGTTGGTTGATACTCGGTGAGCATGTTACTACATTCGGAATGTTGATTTTACACTGAAGTTGCACAACGCAAAAACCAAGATGTCGTGCAAAATGTGATTTATTATTAAATCACATTTTGCACGACATTTATATAGGCTGTTCTCCCGGTCGAGGAGAGGGATACTACCAAAGTCCATGGCAGGAACGTCCAACCGGGCCCAAGTTCACCATTGCTGGAACAAGTGTGAGTCACGATAACCGGAACTCGTATAGCATGGTCTTCATGGATCCAATGCTATACTCACGACGCTGACTTGCAACTCTTTGAAATAGGTCCATATTTTGGTCAAGCGAGCTCACCCACCCATTAGATTCTTAGAAGGCCAACTTGCGGGATATCCTACGTCACCTGGAGTGCGCGCCAATAGCGTATGGAGGATGCTTCAACGGGCGTGCTAGAGAGGGACGATAAGGCTCGACGGAGAAATTGACGGACCCTACAACGCGCTGACCATCAGACGACTGCACATTACACGTAGATTCGTTCCTTTCATCATTTGCTTGGTCAGCGTAGTGTGCAAGGGCCCCCCTCTCGAGCGCCGTTCTCGAGTCTACTGACCATAAAACGTCAACAGGTATCCCAACAGGTCGCACTGCGCTTGCTCCAAGTACGGCGAATTCGAAAGAGGCACATCTAAAATGTTTGCGGCACAGCCGTGTCGGGCGTTACACGTTCCCAGAGGCCGTACTTGCCCAACACCTTGGTCGTATTGGCATACCCTCGTGCGGCCAGGTATGCAAGTGACAGGTTTGGATCGAACGTCCCCGCGAATGCGGACCAGGTGTCCAGGGCAATTTGTGACAGAACGAGGTCATTCCAATCGCGGGAGGGACGCGCAGATTGTCCCCAAGTCCCAAACATGTAGAATGGTTCACCAGAGTGGAATCTGACTAGTTCTTTAGGCGAAACGTGTGCCATAGCGGATAAAAGCTCACCGAAAGCATGGGGGGTTTGGATCGCAGTATAAGCATTCTTCGGTTGCGTACACAAGTATCGAGAATGGGCATGTAACCCATATAGCTCCTATCGAACTCGTAAGCGCACACAGATAGAAAGATGTTATTCTTGGCAGCTGCCACCATAGTAGCTTGGTCCAGGCAACTAGAACGTGTACAATGGGTTGAGGGGACAAGCCAATGTATTGTATGCACACCGGAATTCACCGTACGTTGCAACGCGGTCCGTAGCATTCGCCAGGTCTCACGTCATATTGGTGTTGACGTTGTAGGGTGGAATCGGAGATAGACCAGAGTTTATGATCGTGTCCGTGAAGTCCTGGCTGACACTACAGACGAAACTAGTGAATGATCAAGTATCGAAGTGTTACAGAATTCCTACCCGATGTTCATTATCGCCTTGGCTTCAGTTGTGTTTGCCGTGGGCTATGCACCGTGGAAATCAAATTCATCGTTTCTCACCCATCCGAAGACCACGTGTGCGGGTGCAGTGCGTCCGGTACCATTCAGCTCAAGCTGGTTGCTGACAATATATGTCCCGTCCACAACAGCGTATCTAACAAGGGTATGAGTTACTCGATTATCTGAGTGAATGTCAACTTACCTGGGGGCTGTCGGCGCATTGACGAGAATCCGGGCAGAGATACCACGTAAGCACGTGAGCACGTCGGTCACGTTCGCACAACCGACATACTCAATTAATGGTTCTGGAGCCACGTAGTACTCTCGCTCGCTAGCGTAGTATTTTGAGTACGTGCTTGCATGCCCAAATCCATCGAGATTACTCTGACCAATGGCGCATGCAAAGAGCCCGAATGCAGGCTCTGCAGCAAGGGGAGCACGCACGGAACTCGCACCGGCTGACTGTCCGAAGATCGTGACACGCGATGGGTCACCTCCAAAGTCGGCAATGTGCTTATGTACCCATCGCAGGGCAGTAATCTATGTGGATGTCAACGAGTGGGATGTCTTCACGAAGATGGACAACTCACCTGGTCTGCAATACCATAATTACCGTTCGTTGCGCCATCTTCTAGGGCCAGGAATCCAAGAGTACTCAAACCAAGCAGGAACAAGGCCAAAGAACATCAGAGGAGTACATCATCTCACCGTGACGACGACGGTATCACTGCTACTAGCCAAGTTCCCTCTATCGAAAATGCCATTATGCCATCACTACCTTCGCCGCTGGTGTAAGCACCACCGTGGTTTCAGGTTTCTTGACGTGACGGAGTTCTGAGGGAGATATAGAGTGTACACATTCAAGTAAAGGTACTCCTCGGAACCATAGTTAATTTGCGTGCACGGAGAACCATATGTGAGAGCAGTGATGCTTCCCGCACCACTATACACATTGGAATACTTCGAAGGGATCTGCGTATGGAATACTAATGAAACGGAAGGAGAGGTGGTCATGGGTGCTGAAAGCAGTGGATCAACGACCACTTTCGATGTAGAACATTATTCTTACCCCAAATAGTGATGTTTCCCGAAAAAACTTCGACCTGGCGTGCTCATGTCGTTCCCAGTATTCGGATGGTAAGGCGCACTTTGCGAGCAAAATGCTGGGAGGCCCTCCGAACAGCCCATACTTTGAATACTGTGATCCAAGGATATCACAGAGCACTCAGCTGAAGAGGACTGAACCCAGTACATCTGCAAAGGGGTAAAAGTGCCGCCGGTAGGGAGCAAAATTTCATATAGCTGACCGCAAGATGCGATGACTTGAGCATTCGTACTGGGTGAGCTGATGAGAATAGTCCCGTTGTGATCCTGTGCAGTTGGCCCTGAAAATCCTTGGTAAGTGGTGCTTGCTTCGAGATTCCATTCCTTACAGTGAAGATCGTCCTGAAAAAAGAGGGACAGGTCAGAGCCGACACTGTTTTGCGACGGCGTTGCTGCTATCGATCCAAGACCAAGTAAAAAGAGTGCTCATTGAGACAACATGTCCTTGCGAGCACTGGGAAGGGTAGGTTAGGTTTCTGCGGTCACGAACGTCGACTAGACGACTGCAGTATGATGATACTTCTCCGCGGTGCATGCAGTTCACGGAGAGTCCAAAAACCCGCTGCAGATATTGTAACCCCAGATGTCGAGTTCGTGGGTTCGTCACGCCAGCCCGACTCGCGAGGGTAGATCATCCTTCGACACCAATAAGTAAGGCAACATGTGGAATTGAAGTTGTATTACCTCAGGAATCAGAATGCGAAGTGATGGTTGCCCAGGGAACGGTCTTTCAACGGAATGGGGATGCAAAGAATAAGGAACTAGATACAAGGATTCCCCAAGAACTGGATGCATGACATGGCAGCCTCTCTTCGCTGGAAATTACCTTGCTTGACAAGGTTTCTCCAGACCCATAACCGTGGGAACCAACTCACCAACTAAGTTCGCGTTGTGGGCATTCAATAAATGCAAACACTGTCAAGCAAGGTTTTCGCTGACGACATCCATATCGATAGGGATGATGCAAAGACCGTTGGGCTAAGTGACCGACGTTGACTGCGCAAAATCTAAGCTAAAGTGGTTGTACAATGCTGTACGGCTGAACTGGCTCGCACTGTCGCACTGCTTGTGACAGTGCCAAAACGGGAGCCAACCTTCGTGGCCCCACGACGTCGTGGAGATGTTCATGCGACCTACATAATCGAGCATCAGGTGAATTCCATTGAAGGCTTGAAAGACAACCCGACAGCATGCACTCAATCCCTGTTTACCCGATTATTCCTGCATGACCTGAACTACATGATTTTAATGCGCAGTCGTGCATGACTAAAGTATCTAGGAGGACAGCGGGGCAGACATGTCACTGAAAAGGCCTGAGCTCAAGGGCGGTAACTCGAACGGAGGTAGCGTAAGTGTACCAGGGACAAGCGGGGGATGCAAAATCTCCCACAAATCACTCCTACAATCACCAAAGTGATCACAACACATTGGCGTCGGGGTATCAGGGGCATGATTGATGGGGCTCGAGTAGTCCGAGGGAAGAGAGGGAAGTCGGAAGGTGAGGTTGTAGTCTAGAGGGTGGGCAAAGCTGTGCGGTTGCGTCGTGAAAGGGTCGTCAGGTATCGTCTTTCGTTCGGATTTAGCAGACGGAACGTTAGTAGGATGGTTGACGAGGTTAGATGGGCCAAACGGCGTTCTAGACGGCCGTTGGGCTGAGGGGGGTAAGGGTTTTGCGTGCTTGGCGTCAACGGAGGTGATGAGGATCATTGGAACAACGTTTTGATCGTGAGGCGAAGACACCGGCTCTTGTGCACCTCTATCGGAGAGCACGCAGCACGAAAACGTCTCTAGATCGATAGTTCGTTGCGGAGATATGCTTGGGCTTTCAGAGCACACATCCATTGGGATGTCACGTGAAGAGTTCTTGCGGAGATCTAGACTTGCATCCCCTAGACTCAGTCGGCGCAAGTGTTGTTCCAGTCGTTCAACCAAATAATCATTCGTTGATGTCGAGCGTAGCTGGAACATAAAGGGTGATGTAGGGAATGCTGGAACGGGTCGTTGTGAGAACTGATGTCCGTCTTCTACGTCAGAGAGAGTGCCATGGAGACTGGAGCCTGAGGCGCTCATTCCAGATGAGCAGTTTTCCTCCGTGGAGCTCAGGAAGCTTGGAGCGTCGGTACGGTAGCGTGAAATACGAAGAGATGATGATGTAGAAAAGTCAGGTGACGGGGGTTGTGCAGGTGAGGAGTCGTGGTCAGTAAAGGGCGGAGGAAAGCTTCGTGAGTGTGTCAGAGAAGATCGGTGAGAAACATCTCTGCGTGATCTCCGGCGTCGCAAGGACTTGAATATATCCGTCAGTTTTATATGTGGGAGATCACGAAAACGATGACGGCCCGTAATCTTGCGCTCATAATGGTCGCGAGGCATGTTTTTGGTTTTTCTAAAGTGAAAGGAAGACGAGTGGAGCATTTCTGAGGAGGATGAAGTTCTGAAAGAGTGGCGGGGGAATCGCAGTCTAGTGTATGCAGAATCCTAAACCTGACCGGGGTCAAACATTCGTAGGACGGGAAAGCTGTGATGACCATCTCAAACGAGACTGGGGCTCAAGAAGCCTGAAACGAGACTGGGTGGCGATGTCACGACGACGTTTGAAACTAGACACTGGGATCGAACTCGCTGAATGCACGCCAGGGTGCCACTGAGGAAGGTTAATCTATCGCCATAGAAAGTATATGGGTGAATATGTTACGTCTCGGATACAAACGCCCCAACCAGCAATCGGGATGGGACTCATGTACATGCTTTTCCCAGAGGTTTTTGTCACTGTGATATCATATCCGGTTACCCATCTAAAATGGGCTCATAATGTAACGATTACACCCACCTTCCTTGTATGCAGCGATAAATCGGGTGCCTGTGAGAACTGGTACTTCACTGATCATATCTCCAGCCTGCGTGAGAATTGGCTTAGAAGGCGGAAAGACGTCATCTTGACGGGCCATCCACTGGAGATGAGGTGCCGCCGCGTGAAACCGTAATCCTTCCGGCATTGGACGAGGAGGGACGATGTAAATTAACAAGCCATAACATCCAAACTTGCGACTGCGAACTGTGAATCACTGCATATTTGGATGGTCGCTTCGGTCTTCCTTATTCCACATCGTAGTCGGGATTGAACTCTGGACTCCGTGCAGTAAGATCCAGAGTTTGCGGATACTTTCATGATCCGCGTTAGAAGACCGTACACGTCATATTCATGATCCCGAATAATGAGAAAGGGGCGAGAATCATCAATAAAACCCACCGCATCTGCGCTAACAACTCTTCTTCGGTCAATTCGCGCTTCGCCGATCCGCTTCCATGTTGGCCGTGACTGTGAGATAGTCAACGAGACTGTTCGGTAAGGAGTAACACGAAAGTAGCACACCGAGGCCTAGACTCATCCCAATGACTCATTGTCTATAGAAGGGCGTCTAGGTCCTTCCGTACCAATTCCTTTGCAACGTCTGTGACCGCATTCTTTACAATCACGCACGCGTGCAAGTCGAGAATCTAAGCTATGGTCAGTGATTCATTGGAAGATCCAGGTCGGAACATCCTCCGAAACCACTCGTATGAAAATTTGCACTGCAGGAGGTAGGTTGAAAATATCGAGGACGAGGTTGTGCCACAACGCTTCCAAAATTACATAAGTTACAAGGAGACTGACAAATCATTCTGATGCCCCTAAGAGCCCATTGTCTAGATGAGTTGTTCCTGGCAGATCAGTGTTCCGCGTGATTCCAAGTCTGCAGCTCACCTCAGGCGCCCCTTTTTACGCAGGATTTTCTCTTGGCAGGACGAGGTTGGCTAATGAGGTCGAACAGGAAGTTGAACACCGCGCCACTACCACTATTTATATTGAACAGATCAGCTCGCACATACACAGGTGTTTGCCTACCGTCTGATCCGAACCATGGCGATGGCCTGGGATACGGTACACCGCCCCGCTCCCCATGGTCACTAGAGCGGTGTAAGTTTACGCGCACCTCAGAACAGGTTTCTGCAGAAAGAAATCTATACTCGGAACTGTTGGAAGCCACAGTTTCGGAAACCCGCCCCGTACACTTACGTAATCACGTCGTATCCTCGTGCTATCATCATTCTAAGCTAGAAGACGAATCTGTGGAAGGGTCTGTCACCTTGACGTGGAATTTGACACGCGACTTCTCCGCCGATATCGGCGTGTTCAAATCAGGAGAATCTCAACAAAAGGATCAAAGGCCGATTTGTACAGTCATCACGATGTAACAGTGGACCACCATATCATTGCCATGGCCGTGTCCCGCAAATAGAACGGTACTAGCCATCAGCAACTTGACAGGGATCCCTCAGAAGGATCTCCCCGTTCTTAGCAGCCAACCCTCAAAGAGATAGCTCCGAGTTATCAAATTAAATCGGGTCCTCCAAACCTCCGTTTCCCCAAAGGGGCAATCCACATCTTCCCGATTCCACGACGACTCTGAACAAGTGACCGAATGTTGTCAGGTGCAACCAGAATCGGCGATAAGGATCGCATGTTCAACCATTCACCGAGGGAAAAATGAGTACGTGTCAGAGAAAATTCAAATCCCGTTATAGGCGCCAGTGGGGGTCAACGCGGGACAATGCGCTCCACGGTGAGCCATGCATGTTTGAATCATCGTTGTGTACATCTTGTACGCGAGATTCAAGTCTTTGATTCCGAATATCCATCTCCTGCGTTATGTGTAGCGATTTTGCACCACCCTCAACGTTTCCCGTCCGCTTTGTGTTCTTGTTGGAACGCACAACCAGTCACGGAGCCTGAATAAAGTATTCGACTACAGCGACTGAGAGGCGGTCGCATTTGGTGTGTAGTAACCGCAGACCATGTCCGTGACATCTTCGCTTCACACAACTCAGGTCAAACTTTCCAGGACACCGTTGATGACGATTTCTCCAAGGACGTGGGATTGCGCTTCTGAAGTCTCAAGGTTATCCAACATGTCCAACGAAAAACCCCTACTCACGATGTTGGACACTCTAGCGATGACGACTGTTCCGGCGGCACCCTATCGCAGAAAGCCCGCACGAGCTTGCCGTGGTGTAGACAAAATAAGAAGCGTCGGAACTGCGACCCTGGCGAATAGTGACACGGCTTGTCAGCTGCCAGCCACGGGCGGGCATTAATAATTGCCTTCATTGTGTCTGGTGTGGAGGTCATGTCCTCGATTGCCGAAAGGCTCTACCCCATGGTTCTCCTGGACTGGGGCGAAACTAAGCGAAGCCACTGGTCGCGCCTGAGTCTCGTGCTGATGAACAGCACCCGCGCTACCGGAAATACGGAAAAGGCAAGTGTCAAAGGTAAAAATACCATAATCGCTGGTGTAACCTAGTCTGATTCTATCGACGGCTTGCGCCTCATAGATGGATCTGGTCACCAGGCTAGGTGTAGCCGAATATCAGCCCCTGTTAGCCCCTGCACGTGCGTTCGACTCGGTCAGCAGAGGTGGTTCAAGACCAGTCTTCAACGTCATCATGGCCACGTCACAAAAGTATCTCAATGATGTGAACAGAATGACAGGTACAACGTTGCCCCCTGTTTCATACGAACAGCACCTTCCTTCTACCGGACTCAACGGAGTCAAAACCTCATTCACCGCTCCCACTCCCAGCCCTCCTTGGCCCACTCTGGCATCTCCGTCTCAAACCGCCCCAAACTCAGCTCGTATGTCAGCGCATGCAAAAAGATATACAGCTTCTCTGGCTTGGGGTCCGGGTGAAGCGGTAGATAACATTCAGGGCAATAAGGGGTTCCCGTTGCTGGGTCCGCCTCAGGCTCGGGTGCAACGAGCGATGAAAGGCGGGCAGTGGCTTCAGCCATTGTTAGTTGCGCCGAGCCTTCAGGTTCGGGTGGCGCGGGGGTATCGCTGTCGGGTGTGGGTTGCGCCCGACCGGTGCTCTCAGACCGGGGTAACGGAGACACTGGAGAGCGCTCTGCGGGATCCTCCGGCGAAGCTGTGCCTTGTCCCGAACGCTCGGGGTCGTTGTCCACAGCTGTTGGTTCCAGCATACTCCTCCCGCCCTTCTTTCGCTTGTTCTGTGGCGGCAGCGGCGGTGGCCGTCGAAAACCTTTTGGCGTCAGCGCGCCCTTGGCCCGAAAAACGACATCTCGCCACCGACTCCAATCTTCGTCTTCGTCCTGGGATGAGGGCAAAAAGAACGAAACGTAAGTGTCTATTTTCTCTCAGGGAATGGATAATGCGGAGCGACTTCCGCGCCTTCCTGATGTTTGGAGGCGGCGAAAAGAACAAGTGTACGACAAGCGTGAGACGGACCTTCATATTCCGCAGGCGCGTGATGATCTGGACAGCTTCCGCAGAGAGAGGGACCGGAGAACCCATGCCGATGTCGTGGCCTGTCTCTCTTGGAAGTAGTTTCTTCTGTTGCGAATATGTTTCGTCGTTGTCGTCCCCGGTTCGGCTCTCAGTCTCATTCGAGTCGGGTTTGGGGTTTATGCATGTGCCACTGGTAATTAATGACTCGGGGCTGTCGTCACTCCTGAGGTGTTCGGGTGGCGAAGGTACAAACCGCTCGGAGCTAGGTATGACGTCTATACCGTTCTTTCCTAGGTTTGGTCCCTGGGCGGACCCTAGGTGAGCATATGGTCAAGTTGGCAATGTGAAGAGAGGGCTAAGAAACAGATGCGTGATATAATAGTGGAAATGAAAAGAACGAGGGTATACGCAATACAGTGTATTCGCAAGGTTGAATGAGAAGCAAAATCAAAAGAGACTTACCCATATTCGCTCTTCCGAGTACACGGGATCATTAGCGATGGGATGTCCGAGGTACTGGAGGTGAACCCTTATTTGATGCGCTTAAGGACCCATGATGTTACGACAGCGTTGATAAAAGGGCGAGCGGCGCCAAGAATAACAAGAGGGGTGACGGAGTTTCACAAAGGAACATTAAGGACTAAAGAGGAAAGAGGGAAAGTACTCACAACGACCTGTGAAAGGGCGACCTGGATGATAAAATAGAACGGTTGATTTAGTCGATGCAGTACAAATGCAAGCGGGAACATACAACGGAGGACACTCGTATCGGTATTAACGTCATAGTGGAGCCTATTGAATACCGTCTTGGCTGGCTGGCTGGCTGGTGTTAAAACGGAAGTGGCAGAGCGGCAGGGACCGTACCTTTCCTTCCGGATGTACGATATTAAGTCCCATCTGTCTGTCTACGGTCAATAATGGTTCCTCACACATAATTTGTTCCCTAAATAAAATAAAACCAATTAGTCAACGTATTAATATATATATTGAGGTTCACGGATAGAACGCACACAGGAAACTCCCCCTTACATCTCGCCACGTATTCCTTCCTCACAGATCCGTTCATGAACTCGCTCGTGAGAGAACGGGCAAGATCGGCATTAAGCGGGATTATCATGAGACCAGAAGTCAGTCTATCCAATCTATTGATCGCTAGAATGGCAGGCTGCGTGAAGGACTGGTGAGACCATACGGGACATGAGACCCACTGTATACTCGGTCAAAGCCGAATTCGTAGCGGAGCATCTCGACAAGACTGTGTCTGTAATATCTTCCCGATGCATGTACTGGCTGTGATCCTGTTTGAAAGTCTAGTGGGCAAAGATGGAAGAGGATGACATACGATGCTGCCGGGTTTGTCGATCACGAGGAAATCCCGTTCGTGGTCGTGGCGTACGATCTTGACAGGGGTGGCTGTGACAGGCGGTTCATGCCGGTGAACGACGTTCCTTGATTCAGATCCATAGGATCAATACTGGATGTCGAACATCCCGCTCTCACTGCGGGAAACCACTCACTCGATACGGTCCCCGTTCCTTACCACTGTGTCCAGTTTTGCAGTCTTTCCGTTGATCGTGGTGACACCTGATTCGAGAGCGTACCTCTACGAAATAACGTACATCCATCATGATCGTGCGGATGATGGACTGCGCACCCACATAATACTCCATGCTGCGATCTCTGAACTCTGTTGAAACGATTTCTAATATCTCCCTTCCAAGCCACCGCTCCTTTGCCATAGTCGTGTACGGGTACCAATACGGGGGCATCTTTTTGAGGCCGCCATTTCGGGTTGCGGGGACGACGACTTGGGAGGGCTGGCGCTGAGCGAGAGCACCGGACATGGACGCAGTAATGAAACGAGCGAGGACGTGTCTGAACTGGTCGCGTGATGAGAGCGTTGTCAGTGGCAGTTGCTCACGCGATTGGAGCTTGAAATTCTGGAGGTTCGCCAGGACGACCTGCCGATTGGAAAGAAACTGCCAGCGAACACAAGTGAGTGCTAGAATAGAATTAAAATAAAATAAAAAACCCCACATAAAACAAACGACAGGTCCGATTGCAGGTGTCCTTGGTGCACGTTATTTTGGCGAGTACCGCTGAGTCACGTCAACTGAGGCAACCGACCGGCTTCCGGTATGAAGTTAGGCTTTACTTCCCGTTACACCAGCACCTTCCGCAGCTTCTGGTTCGACGGATGAGAATTACCGTACGAGGACTGAGCTAAATGGCCGTGAGAGACCGCCCGAATAACATTCTGATCGTGTGAACGAATGCCACCGGATGGCGGGTCCGTGGAAAGTCATATGCAAGACCCACAGGGGCTGGTGCCACCGACAGCGGCTCATCAAACCCTGTCGCCCGCCGTCAATTGCCCGAGTACGCCATTTAAGTACCGCCCCGATAATTTAATACTCCTGTTCACGGGAGGAGCCGGGGACGGTGGCCGTGCGCAAAATAGAAGTTACTTGTACCTCATCACCTAAACCATCTTCGACCAGTCAGCATATGTCAGGAGTGCTGTGGTCATCTAGGGTGGGAACGGCGAAGTTCGGACGAATATCGGTTTATCAATCGTACTAGCATTCGGCGCTTCCGGTACGGAATACGCATCAGCATCAGCAATGATTTGGTACTATGTGTATGTACTCCCGCTATTCTACTCTTGGGCAAGCTTATGGTTTTTGACGGCAAACGAATTTGAATAGAGCCTGGTTCATGTGACAGCATTATTCCGTGCATAGCAATGTCTACGCAACCGGTCGGCGGATTTCAGCCGTGTCTGGCATTCCGACCTATGCTGCTGAGCCATGAATCTCCAGATACATGAATATGGCACGCCGAAGCTGTCCAAGGAACGTACGTGCGAACTGATGTTGCTGACGGACATTGCCAAGTCGGGACCTCATCCTCAGTAAGTATCATGGTGGCCGTCTGTCTTCCGGGGGATCGCCCTCTAAACGCATTGCCGTTTGCGCGGCATCGTCCTATAATCAGGACCTATAAACGTATGCCATCTGGCAGACCTCACAGCGCTCCAGTGGCATCTTTTCGTCCGCCTCGCCATGGGTAACAAGCACTCCTGCATATCCGACCCGGACGATCGACCCCAGATCAATGTCGTCGATCCACCTCTCCCCGTCTCTCACATCACTTTAAGGTCCCACAGATCTCACTCTTCCCTCATCAAATCCATCTCCTCAAACGACACCCTCCACGAAAAATATCGACCCCGCTATGATAGCGACCCCTACCAGTCTATCGTCCCTCGGCCCCTTCCGTTCCCTGGCGGTTCCGCTCCGCCTCCCCCCTCTCTCCTCCGCCCATCTCTGTCCGCATATGTCTCCCAAGCACAATTGAGACCGCTTGGGGAACAAGCATCCCTTGCTTACTCAGCTTTCTCACAAGCGTATCCGGAATACCGGAATACCTGGATCATAGACACTCTCCGGCGAACCGACTTTAGTAGACTCGACCGCGTAGGCGAAACCTATGTCGACTATATGGGGGGCGCCCAACATCCCGAATGCCTCGTCCACGTCCACAGCGATTTTCTGACACAAAACATCATGGGTAACACCCACTCAGTCAGTAACAGGTAGCGTTGGATTCTCGCAGAGTTACCCGATCTCATCTGATCCCACGATAGTTCGAGATTGTCCTCGGAATGTGCGGACCAAGCCAGGCAAATGGTGCTTTCATTCTTTCAAGCGCCGAGGGGTTATGCCGTCATCTTTACCGCAAATGCGACGGGAGCGCTCAAGCTTGTCGGAGAGGCTTTCCCTTTCCAGGAGGATAGCTCTTTTGTTCTCGGTGCTGATTCCCATAATAGCGTGCATGGGATTCGCGAATT